>VZTL01036318.1:0-13095 GCA_013400535.1 Scopus umbretta
CTGCCGCCGGCGGGCTGCTGAGTCAGGGCCGGAGCGGTGGCGGCCCCGGAACAGGCCGGTTCTGCTCCCACACCACGTGAGCGGGGGGAGCGTCCCTCCGCCAGCTCACTTTTTCCACTCGCCCGGCTAAAGCTACGCGCCCCGATTTTCCTCGGAAGCCCGCGGGGGAAAACGCGGGATGCTGGCACTCGCTGCCAGCCGCCTTTCCACGCGCTCTTCCCCGTCCCCCTCCCAGCCCCGCTCCAGGTGTCTTCGATTCCGGCGCTGCCTGCGGGCAGGGAATCTGCTAACGCTTCTGCTCCCAGCCCTACCCGGAGCGGGGCCAAGGCTTCTTAATATAGACTGAGGCACGATCGTCTGGTAAAAATCTTCTGCCTGTGCAGATCTGTTTTCCGTTTTCTTTTCCAAACAGAAGGACGCACTGTGAAGCAGCAAGCTGTCTAACTGACGAATAAGCTTCGGGGGCAGAGGTTTCTTTTTAAACTTTTGGCACGTGCAGAAAACGGGATGAACCTTTTGCTGTAAAACGGTCTCATGTAATAAAATTTTCTCAAATCCCATCTCCGTTTGTAATCGCGTATGAGTAACAACTGCAATCAGCAATAGGTAAAATCATGCGCTCGAGCGATGCTGGTGCACTATGCAAAAATAGGGCTGGCCTGGGCATATGCTGAATGCGTGGACACGAAGTCAATACAAAGGAGAGAATGCACAAAAAATGGCAGAACACATACAAGTGAAGATAAATGGAGGCATGACTTGAAAATTTATTCCTTTATGCCCTTTATCCAATTTTTAAAAATATAAACATATGCCTATACTGAAAACGCGTAATTGGTTTTAAGATGTCAATCGCAACACCGTAAATATCATGATACCTAAACCAGTGTAATAATAAATATAGGGTACAGCTAAGTGTTAATGGCACCTAATACAAGTTTCACAACATTCTGGGCATTCCTGAAGCACAACAAGGTAAGCTATGTTCTAAAAATACCACAAGCACAGGTATTTTCTACCCATACATCATCAGAGTCTGACATCTTTGTGAAGAATACGGACTCACATAATTTCAAAGGAAAACCACATCATTTCATCTTGGGAGGAAGGAAACTTACCTCCACTCCGCCTTGTTATGCAGGAATGAGTTACACTGGTCTGGAAGGCTGCTGTCATTTGACATAGATTCCAGGATGGAAATGATCTGCTTGAAAGATGGCCTTTTCTGAAGACAAAAAAACAAAACAAAACAAAGCACAGCATTTGCATTCATATACAGCTACTACTGTGTAAAATTATTTGCAGGAATTTTTCAACTGAGACTGCAAACAACAGAAACTGGGATGCTGCTTTCTGAACACAGCATCCTATAAGAGGACTGTAAATTTGTAAATGTGGTTGTATTTTTTGTTTGGTTTTGGTGGGTTTTTTTTGTTGTTCCCACTGAAGACAAGGTCAGTTTGGCAAGAGTCACGTAAGTTAGTAGGAGTCAAACCTTAGCTTAGTCTCCCACATCTACCAGTAAAACCTTTTGGTACTTGGTAAGAGCATTAAACAACATTAGTAGCATCACTAACCATCAAGATTCTTAATACCAAAGAATCAAGTTTTTCTCAAGCTAAGAAGGAAAATACTGCCAAAAAGAGAAGGCTGGACCCATTAGCAACTGGTAATTAGGCAGATGACCTTTTACAGGTAGTAACCCAAACTCTTCAATGTGTGAACAAGCTATTTAGCTGCCCACCAAAAATGGGTTTCTGGCTGCAGTTCCCCTCCTGCAGGGAAGGACAGACTTTCCAGAAAACCCTCTCACTACTACCTCAGGAGCAGCCGGGGAAGAAGGGAAGACTGAGGCTAGACAAGGATGTCTTGCCTGGCAGCCAAGCTCCTATCAGCCGTGTCTGCGCTCTTCTCTCCTGGGCTCATTTACTGAACTTTCTGTTCCAGGGCTCTCCATCCAGCACCCACTGTGCTCACTAGTCACGGAGAGCAGTTAAAACTTCTCTGTATTTTCTACTTTCCCTGTAGTCCCAAAAGGAAGCTATGAAGTAGGATAATAACTGAAAACTGAAAAAGCCACAGTTAAATGTGTTTCTTGAAAGAGCGCTGACTCTGTTAGTCTGTTTGACAGACCCCAGACAAGGTTGAGACAAAAGGTTGAAACAAAATGTAGATACATAATAAGGGGATGATGCACATTCTCTCTCTATCGCGCCTGTAATTATACCATTTCTGCTAAAATTACAGATGCCGCAATTAAAACGTGCATTTTAATTTGGGAGCACAAAAACAATTAGGAACAATGCTGAGGTGTCTCTCCCAGGAAGATCCAAGTGATTTCCACATTATAAAAGAAAGACAATTTCTTTATTTTAAATGTCAAACAGCATGAAAAAGTGTCAAATGCATAACAAAAAAAAAAGACAAGCTCTCTTATACTGTAATGCTGCACTATTCGGCTGTAACTGGAGGCTTTGTCTGTCATTTTTTGGTCCATCTCTCTGATTTCAGGCAACATGCAGTTGGATGAGCTATGCAGATTTTCTTTTGCAACAGACAGCACTTGCCCCAGCCACCACGTGCTCACACAGTTCGGCCCCCAGCCTCGCGTCCATGGAGAGCCAACCTGGGCGCGCTGAGCGGCATGGCAGCAGGCACCTATTCAGCAGCACATTGCTTGCACTTGTTGATCTAGTCCCAGTCTGGAAACCCAGCAGGGTCCCCCCTGCATTTACAGGGGGCTGGGGAAGGCAGCAGTCCTCCCCTTACATGCATGATGCTGCGGAACCTGCCGTGGCTGAGCAGACCCTCTGAACACATCCTGGAAGAGCACGAACCTCCCCAGTCAGGGAGCGTGCCGCACCGGGGGTACAGAGCACAAAATTCATCCCTGGCACCAATCAGGACAGACAGCTCTGGTACAGTTTTGGGGCAGGAGAACCTTTCAACAACCTTCACAACCTTCTTGTTGCTACAGCTGCATCTCTCGTAACCGCCCCAGTGGGTGTGAACTGTTGAGGGCACTCAAGAGCCTCCCAAATGGTGAGGAAGCTGCCAGATGGAGATCATGGCTCCCCACCAATACACCAGGGTACTGCTGCTGCTATGTACTGCCCAACAGACTGGCAGGTGCCTAACGTGCTTATACTAAACTAATTCTGTTTTCAGGGAGAGATGAAGGGCAAACATCCCCATGCTGCATTAATTACAATATTTTATGGCTTATTTAGGATTCTTTTACAAAACATTTCCATGAGTTTTGCTTGCTCCTTCTTTCTTGGGGGTATATTGGGAAAGTATAGGGCAGGGCTGACACTAAGTGAGCCCAGTCAACACTACTATCAGGCCTGCCTGGAGTAACTGGAGTGGACATAACGACAGAGAGCAGGGCTTTTACTAAGGGTGGGTGAAAGCACTGAGCAACTGATTCGGGAGGAGCAGCAACACACGCTCTTTGGGTCCTATACTACAGGCAAAGGAGCTGTTGAGTTGCGCACCTAGCGCTGGAGCAAATGCACAGTCACACAGTACTGACAAAGCTTGTACATCTCTGGCTGTGCAATTTCTGTGAGCAGTCGCCAGCTACCCTGCCAACATTGTAGCTGCCAGATGTACAGGTACCAGCTTTCCCTGGAGGCAAAGCTGACAGGAAGACACAAGCCTACACTGTCATGTGGGTTTTGTTGGTTTCTTCCCCCTAGGCAAGGATAATTTCAGATTTAATAAATGTACTCTAAGTGCAGACTGACACCTTGGTTAAAACTGGCAAGAAGTGATTGTTGAAATTGGGAGACCAAGCTGCGAAGCTTTTTAAAAAGAAAGTCTTATTTTTGGTGGGTGACTGCTTAGCACTTTCTAGAAAAAGTCAGACATCTCAAGTCAGTCCTTGTAAGAGATTCTTAAAATATCAAGGCATGAGTCGCCTTTGAAAATGGTTTCCCTTTATATTTCTGATGTCTCATACAAAAATCTTTAAAATACATGCACCTCCAGAAATAATTCTGGCTAACATTTTCACTGTTTCCTTCCACTCAGTATTTCTTACTAAACAGGTCTGCATAAAACCAGGATATTTAATCCATATGGCTCTCCTTTCTTGCTGCTTCTCTGTTCCCAGGTTTCTGACTCCCATTAAAATATTCAGTAATTTATAAACATCTTTGATGTTAAAATGGGGATAGACTGAAGGAATAGATGAAATGAGAAAGAACCACTCACCTGTGTTTCAAAAGCAAGTATCCCCAGTAAAAAAAGGCATCAGGGATGAGCAATCTTGTTTGTACAATTATCTAGTACCCAAGCAAAAGCAGCTTGTTTGGTAGGGATTTTAACATGTGGAAGTAGTTATTTAAGATACTTAGTTACCACAGAGAGATTGTTCTTTACTAATTACTGACTTAATTAGTAATTAACATTTTGGTAAAATGCTTTGAACCCACTAGAGACTGACTGTTTAAACTAGCACAGTTTACACTGTATAAAAGACTACCATTACAAACACCATGTGGAGCAATGCACTATGGACATTATTCTCCACGTGTGAAGAAATTCTTAAGAATTCAAAGCAAAGGTAGTAACTCTGTCCATTCCCATGAGGAAGTTAAGGTGTGAGCAATGTCTGACAGTCCAGCTGCTCTGCAACAGCTCTCCAAGTGTATTACTTAGCCTGACAGAAAATGCACATCCCTCTTTTCTCAGGGGGAAACCACCTAAAGATACCTCATGCTTTTTCCAGGCTAAAAGCATGCACAGTAGCAATTGCTTTTGAGCAGCTGACATCCTCAAGCTCACCCCTGCTTGACCTTCAGTAACTTGCTCGTGCATCGACTTTCTGATTTTCTAAAGCTAACCCTGGCAAAAAGGGAACGTTATACAGAGCAGTATTTGAGAGGAGTGTGCTCCATCTTTTGGCTCATGAAGGCCACACAGTCTTTTATCAAGGCATTTTGAGAGCTGTTAAGTAGCGATCCTTTCCCAACACGTGACTGAATAATGCAGTCACATGCCCAAACTGACCAGAGATTACTCCATTTTAGTCACATGAACAAAGTATTTATAATTGCCTAACAGAAGAGAAGCTGCACGAAAAAAGTAGCAAAGAGCAGACTGTCAGAAAAACCCATCTAACATGAGATTTACTCTTTGCACACATCACAGACACCTCTGGGAACAATGCTCCCAGGAATGAGTCCAAACCCAGGTGAATTGCTTGCACAGACAGAACTCAGCCTGATGGTTGGGCATTCCTCTTTTACAACATGCAGATCCCTCTCTCTCCTTGAAAAACAGCAGCAGCCTTCTGGACACTTATATATGTGGCTAGAGCAAGGCGGAGAGCCAGCTGATCTAGTATGTGCTGCAATTACAGAAAAGAAGCTCCAATGATTCTTATTCTGTGGTATTTGGTAGTGATGCTGATGCTTGGGAGTAGTTTTTAAAGATACGTAGTTGCCAGTGGAAAGTGTTCTTCAGTAATTACTGACTGAACTTAAACTGTCTACTTATAGACTCGAAGACTCAAAGCATTTTTCTCCTCTCCCTTCTGTGGAGAGGATAAAGAGAGAGATATTACGAGAATAGCATTTAATCATAGAATCATACAATCGTTAAGGTTGGAAAAGACCTCTGAGATCATCTAGTCCAACCATCAACCCAACACCACCATACCTACTAAGCCATGCCCTGAAATGCCACATCTACACGTTTTTTTTAATACCTCCAGGGATGGTAACTCCACCACCTCCTCTGGGCAGCCTGTTCCAGTGCTTCACCACTCTTTCAGTAAAGAAATTTTTCCTAATATCCAATCTGAGGCTCCCCTGGCACAACTTGAGGCCATTTCCTCTCATCCTATCGTTAGTTATTTGGGCAAAGAGACCAACACCCACCTCGCTACACCCTCGTTTCAGGAAGTTGTAGAGAGCGATAAGGTCTCCCCTCAGCCTCCTCTTCTCCAAACTAAACAACCCCAGCTCCCTCAGCCGCTCCTCATAAGACTTGTTCTCCAGACCCTTCACCAGCTTCATTGCCCTAAATCAGTGTTCATGTGGAAACCACATGTTGATGATGGATCTCAGACTTCTGTTCTGTAGGAAAGCAACTCCTTGCTTTAAGAAAAAAAAAAAGAGAGAGAGACCGAAAAGGGAAGTCTCCTTTCTCATATTGTTCTTCTGTGGCTACTCTCTGGTGATAACAAGTTCTAGCTTTAAAATACCTAAGTGCTGTAATTTGTTTTGGGATTAATCTTGGTCTCTCTGGAGTGGCAGCTAACTTTCTCCCAAGTTTAAAGGAACAGAGTTCTTCCTGGTGCCTTGACTTGAGGAAAAAGAGCATAATTTCCTTTCCTTAACTATCCTTCTCTCTCTCAAATACCTTCATAGGCAAAGGAAATGGATGCTAATCCTTGGTAATAAAGCTAGTATGCCCACAGGTTCTTTCCAGCCAGCGTTAGGTAGAACAGGATGGTAGCAGAGTCTATTTAAAAAAGGTAACTCCCATAATCTACAAAAGCTTTTACTGACTAAATACTCTCTTTAATTTCTCTTTCAGTTTTTGGTTCTTTAACTTGTATTTTTACTCTGTTTTCATGGTTTAAACAGTACTTTACAGTACTTCTATTATTATATTACAGTATAATCATTATAAAGCTCATCATTCAAAGTCCTAAGGGAAAAGATTAGCAAAGGTTTAATGTTAATTTAGAATGTGTTGCTGCTGTTCAAACCCGTATTTTAGGGATTAATTTATTCTTTACATGTTTTCAACACAAGGAAGGCATCAAAATTGGACCTTGAAACAGACAGTTCATACATGATGATCACATGCATCCAAGTAAGATTAAAGATGAACTACTGAAAGAAAATAGAACAATTTTTCACTTGCTCCAAAATGGCTACATTCTTGCCATCTCACCCTATTTACTGTCCGTGTATTTAGTAGTCACGTGAGTTAGTAGCATAACAACTCTTGATTAAAAGGGAAACATAGACATTTAGGTATAAATAGGTAAACACATTAAAAGAAGACAGACCCAGCTATCTTTGTGAAGAAATGTGTCTATTAGCATGCTTCAATGGTGTTAGCTCAGACTTGTCCCCCAAAGAATCTCTAACACACTCAGCAAAACAAGGCAGGGGGTAGCAGTGTAGAAATCAAACACAAATTAAATTACCTTTGAATCAGCATCCCAACATTGGTGCATCAGTTCTGCAAAACTTCTGGGACAACTGCTTGGAATGGTTAATCTCTAAGGGAGAGAGAATGTACTGGTTATTGGAAGCATTTCCCTTTAAGCTGCTACTCACAGATTTCCTGTAAGAGCAATGCAATTAAAAGAAGTAAAACACACTCTTCTTTCTTTTAAATACAACATAAAAAGTGAGGATGGACATATTAGAAATAAAAATTACTAACACTAGCAAGATGTACAATTAATTAACAGACCTATAAGGAAGGAATGGAACAACTGCACAAATGGAGTTCCTTAAGAAAGCCAGGAGACAAGGAAGTAAAAATGAGGCAAACAGCTTTTAATACTAAAAGATAATAGTTTGTGGAGGTTACTGCATGGTATTCTAAGATGCTTGGCAAGATAGGCATAACGTACAGCCTGCCTTAATTCCTTTCTCCCACAAAGACAATCCAGCTGTACAACACTATAATTGCTTTTGATGTAACAAATAGCTGAAATACAGGTTACATTAAGTGAGTTAAAAAGAGTTAAGTGAAGCTCTACATGACACAAGAGACGTTTCATGAGCCTGTGGTCAGAAGGATTAATGAGGACATGGAGATCTCAGAAAGCACTCGGAGAGCACAGTGAACTCATATAAATATTTCCTGATGACTGAAGACAAGGAGTTGCTGGGTATAGCCAGGACCACTGACTACAGAGAATTAGTTTGAAACTTGTTTGGTTTCCTTTGCTGAGAGTTTTAAATGATGAAAAGATTCCCTCAGCCAGACTTAAGGGAACTTTTAGTTTAAAGACTCTGCCTCCAGATTGGAAAGCCTATAAGCAAATCCTTTCTCATATACACACACGGACACCGAAGCCTCTCCAGTTGATTAAACGTGCATCCCTACAATATTACACATATAAGGAGATCCCTCTGCTCTCGCTAAGGCAGTTAACTGTCTTCAGATGTTTCATACTAAATTAAAAAAATATGTAGATAATAAAGTTCCTCAATGAAAATGAGTCCAAATATAAGAGGAGTCAAGCTGGAAAAAGGGTTCCTTGTCCTGCAACAGGTGAGAACAGGTATTACAGCCCTGTTCAGACCAACCTGCCAGGAAGCCCCTTTGATCTGTACTACTATTGCCATTTCAGAAGAAAAGGAGAGCAAGTTGTGTCAAATTGCACCATTATGTTACTGCAATGTGTCCTGCAAAGCCTTACAAGCCACAGCAGCCAAAGTAAGAGTTAACAAATTCCACTCTACAAGCATTTGAACACCATGAAAACTGGAAACATGAGATACAGAGCCAGGGCACTGCAGGAGTAGGATTATTAAAACAATATAATACCTTAAGGTGCAAAGCTTTCTGTGCAAGAAATACACAGAAATTTGTACAACGCATAAACAAATTGTACTTGATCTCTGGTTGAGTCACTGGCCTAAAAATACACTGGCTAGTCTTGCTACAGTATCTGTCTGTAACCGTCACTGTTCCAGGAGATGGAAAATCAGTTGCAATCACCATTTATATGTCTCACTTGTGCAGAACATTATCTGTCATGTAATACAGAGGTAGCAGGTTCCAAAAGTGTTGTATTATAATAAAGATGACATTTCTCAGTGGTAATTTATTATGAGATCATGCCTACCATAATCTGAACTATTATGTTTTTCTTTTTTGGATTAAAAAAATATATAATTTTATAGAAACTCTACCAGAATAAAAATAACATTGTGAAATTATGCAGAGTCAAAAAAGACCCATACAGAATCATTAAAATCCACTTCATTTGTTGGGCTCGGGCTTTGTAAAGGGGGACTTTTTCACCCTACACATTAGCTTTGGCCTCAGTCCCACACTGATTTTAACAAGGGGCTTGCAGTGCAAAAAATGAGGGACTAGCTCAACAGTGATTCAATTCTGTTGTGAACTGGAACCATACAACCTCACTGATACCAACAGATTGAACTGAGAGCAGAACCTGACCTTCACACTTGCTTTGGGACATAGAAACTATGAAGAAAAGTAGCACAAGCTGACTTTTACAAGGCTTATGCTGGGCATGTTCCCCAGCCATGGCCAGAAAAAAATAAAACTATGTAAGCAAGCGTTAATGCCCTCTGAGCTCCATGGCACCCTTCCAGAGAAGATGGTAGCAACAGGCTAGTGGTACCTGGCAGACAAACAGCTGGCTCTGAAAATATCACCCCTTAGGCTTCTTCAGCCATGAGTAAAATAGTCGTCATGTCCATACTTTGTTCATATTGTATTTTACACAGTTCCTTGCTCTGGAAAACTGTAGAGAAAGTGTAGGTGTGTTGTACCCTCTAACTTTTTTCAGCATATGACTACATCTCTTTACAACATTCCCAATGTCATTCTGTACCTCTTACATAAAATTGCACGTGGTAGGCATAGGAAGCAAATACTGTTGATGGAAGGATTTATGGTTCCTCCTTCAAAACGATGTATTAGGCTTTTCTCAAACTAAGAGAAGGTGGCTCTTTGTGCCTCCTGCTCTGATAAACGCTGTAGAAGACCACATTCATAATCTTCACACTGTTAGTGTGCCATTTCCAACTAATCGGTATATCACAGTTTCACTCACTGGAATTAATCCAGTCCTCAAATAGAAGAAAAAAAGTGAGGGGGGAAAAAAACACCAACAAAAAATATTAAACTAAGAGGAGGAAACCTAACTCCTCTGTTTAACTCCGAAGCATTTTGAGAAACAGTTTATGTAGAATAATAGGAATCTGTATTGTACAGCCACTGCCTCGCCATTGTAATGTTTCCCAAGCTTTCCGCTGTGTCTAGATAGAGGAGGTTTCATCTTTGTGGAGGATTTCCATGCTTGTCTGTGTGTGGTACAGTCACAACTTTAAATGTTTTTTAAATGTAGTTACTGTCTTTGATATCAAGGGACTACGTGTTCAGATATACGCTCACATGTCCAACTAACTGAAAGCCTCAATTTGTGAGAAGAAGAAAAGCGAGGCTGGGGACACTGTACAAACGGTGTTTACACCACTGAAGTGCTTTTGAAATGGAAAGACTCTGCATGAGGAGGCTTGCAGCTATGCCACAGCCTTGCCGATACCAGTGAGGAGCTCATCTTCAATGTAGTGTTGAACGTAGGTGGCAAAACTGTAATTTCTCTCTTTTTTTAAAACTATTTTTTCTTCTTTTATTTTTGAAATTTTCATCTAAGCGGCAGTTTCTTGTACTATAGTGACTCCTGCTGGGAGAGTTAAGTTGAAGTAGCTGAAGGTCTCTTACAGATATATCAACTCCCGGCCAGTAAAAAGATGTCCTAAACGCAGGAGATGGAGTTAAACTGTTCCCCTACCTTGGACGCAATGGCTTCTTTCATCACTAAGAACAAACCCCTAGGTTTTACAATTGAGACTGAGAAACTAGTACAGTACTTGTACAATTTTTGATCTACAGCATCACGACGTGAAGCTGCAACAATTAGATGTAAAGGGTCCATTCATGAGGAATAACATCACTTTGACCCTTTGTGTTAGCTCCTACTGCTAATCTTTCCATACGCGTGAACTTACTTTCAATTTGAAGAAGATGAAAAAGTCTTTTGCAAAACCCCAATACTGTTTTCTGATCTATGTACCTGAATGTAGAAACGTAGTCTTACCTCGTTTTTTTCCACTACAAGCCAAGCTACTTGTAATCCTTCCAAGCCTTTAAAGGGGACCTCCCTTGTTAGCATCTCCCAGAGAACCTGGAACAGAAAAAGAGAAAAGAATTTTTATTTCTGTACTTTGTATTTTAAATACATTATTAAACCTTGATACAGCACTATTCTGTATCCAATTATCAGGCAACCAGTTTCCATTTGCAGGAACTTGGACCAGTGTTTGTGTGCAAGATCACCTCACTAAATTAATTTGAATGTTTCTGCTTTTTCCTCTACAGAAAAGCTGAGATGAAAAACTGGGTTGTGTGGGGTCTAATGCCTGCAATTTTGTTAAAGCCATGGAAAATGCCTTTTACTTTCTTTGCACACTATAAAGTTCACATTTGGCAGTTGAGGCTTGGGAAGACAATGAACTCCTCCTCTCCTTCTCAGCCGCAACTAGACACATCTTTGCTTTTTAGTCATTTTGCATTTTAAAATATTTCTATATGATTGCAACTAGTGCTTCTCAGTAGTCAGAATATGATCCAAAAGGTATTTTGCTCCTATGATATGCCTATGAAAATATTAAATATAATTTTGCAAGCAAAACTGTAATTGTTTATCTCCAAGTATGTCATTATGTTAAACTAAACAATACACAGCATACAGAAAATTACTCTGTTCTCCTTGGTATCTTACAGAGGCACTTAGATACAGAAACACCTCCTAATTTTGCATACTTTTAGAATATTGGTAACACAGTACCTGAGAATCTAAGCTATGCTGTTGAAAAGAGTTTGGCATCACCAAAAAGGCTTCAAGTCAATGAATCCAACTTGTTTTTCTGCCATTGGGACTACATATTGGAGTTCAACCAAATTAACAGGCACCTTCTACCTTCACTTGTATATGTCTCTTTTTTTTTAATTCAGAACCTTCATATATGTATCTTGTTATAAATATCTACATACAAACTTTTTCTTCTGCTTATATATCAAGCATAACAACAAAAAAGACATCATTTATGTTGGATCTGACCAAATGCATTAAGATCCTTACGTAAGTCTCTATATCCAAGTCTCTATATCCTCACTATTTGAGTTAGTACCCAGGCTTATTCCAGCTACATTCTTTTGAATGGATTCTCGCCAGCTATGAAGGTAATTAGAAAGAAAATGCGAGAATATCGGCAGATGCCGCTCAAGCAGAAAAAATGCACTGAAGCAGAGTTGGGCCTTTAATCAAGTGAGCAGGGTACTCTATCAATAGACCTATTTGAATAATTCTGCTTGAGTCAGAAGACTGATTAATAAAGGTAAAGGTATCTTGGAAAAATATGTAAAAGGATAGTTCTTCTGAGAACAAGAAATATATGGGGAAAGCTAATGTAGAGGTATTGAACTCTCCTGTTTGCCTCAATTAATTCCTTTCAGAAAGGGGGGAAAAAAAAAAGGCATATCAATTTGTAATTCCAATTATCACCTCTCTACTAGTAGATAAGGAAATTTAACTAGGAGAGAAGGAAATAATTTAGCAGTCCCATGTACTTCAGACAAAAAAGCTGTGTACAAAACAGCCAGTTTAAAACAAAAGCACCAGGACCAAAACAAACATGCAGTTGAGCAGCCTTGCAGGACCACCTCATCTGTACAGCTGTACCATGAAACCACAAAGAAGAAACTCAAGTTTGCACATCAGATACAGCAGTATCTAAACGTACCTTCCAAGTAAAGAACATAATGAAATACACGTTAAACGTCTCCAAGAGCCATGAGCTGGAAAACTCTACTGTTCTGCTACCTTTCTTTCAGAAGATTGTAAACTGTAAGAGGTTGTCTCGTTTCATTCATGCATGTAAGTTTGTGCAGAACATTTTGCACTTAATTCCTTTATCATGACACCTTTAGTGTTTATTTCCACTGTCTGTAGAGATCACTGCCTTCCTAAACCAACAGTGCTAGCTTAAAACACTTCAAGGCTGTACATACTTCAAGAGAAAAACAGCAATCTGACACAATATGAAGAATTTTTCTTAATGACTTATTTTTTACTAGTAGTAGAGGAAAGTAAAAGGTACAAAAGTGGGACGTCAGAAATCCTTGTATCTATTTACAGAGGTTTATAAGATGTTCTAACAACAATGCAAATTTCATATTCAGGCCAATGCTGTAGATAAAGCCTTTCCTTCCGATGGTGACATGTCTCTATGTCAGTTTTATAGCAGCTTCAATCCCATCTCATGGATTAGCTAAGGTGAATGACTGCATTATCAG
>VZTL01036323.1:0-10152 GCA_013400535.1 Scopus umbretta
AAAAAAAAAAAAAGTTTTAATTTCATGCAGTTATTTGATGGTGTCAATGTGGGAAGCTTTTCTTTCCTTTCAGTCTATATAGCTTGACGGAACTGTGGGGACATAGAAATACAAACGTCAAATTTCCAGTACTTCAGAGCTGTTGTTTAGTGAACGAAATTGCAAAAATAGGATAAGATGCCAGGAAAAGTATTAAAAATGGATTTTTCTGGGTTATCTAGCTCATACTGAATTTTTGATCAGATGCTAATACTTTTCTTACCATCACAATCATATATATTTACAACTCAATAAGCATATGTATGATTCAGTGTTACATTTAAGATTATGAAAGCAGATCTGTCTAGAAATCAAATCTGAGGTACTCTTCTCTGGTCTTAAAACACAGAGCAAGATTACACAGGATAATCACAGCTTTCGAAATGAGAAAAAGCTAAATTTTCCAGCATCGTGATTTCACAGTCGAAAACAGACAATCATGCATGCTTCAAATGACATCTAAATTTATCTTCTTTCTCCACTGCAAACAATATTTCCACTATGCAACCATGAATTTTGCATTCTTAACACCTATAATTCAAACAGAAGAGCGAAGAAAAGATGAGAAGGCTGAATTTATTTTTACTCCCAAGAACCTCTAGCTTGAAGCCAAGACCTTAAGCAAGGAAATGAAAAATATTTTTAATTTTGGTAGCAGCATTCAGACCCTTGTGATGGTTACTGAACCGTCTGGTTACAGGACTCCACACAGAGTATCTGGAGCAGTGTTAGGTTAGTGATGCTATGTGCTGAGTGACCTCAAGTTTCAGGGAGGAAAGTTTTGCATATGCAAAAAGTTCAAGCAATTTCTTGATGCAGAATAAACTAAATACAGTTGAGCAGAGAACCATATAGAAAAAAGGAATCCCTAGAATGGACAGGCTGTTCAAAAAATTCTTGATTTCATACTTCCTCTGGAGCTACTGACCTATACTGCTTAGAAAATGAATTACAGCTAACACGGCACTTGATATCTCATACGTGTCATCAAGTCACCCAGTGTGAATTCCCTATTCAACTGTACATTAAGACTTGATTAAATGCTGAGAAAGATTCCACCAACCACAGTGTGTAGAAGGCATTCTTTCTCAACAAAGCAAGTCTTTCACTTTTGTTCTAACTTGCAGTGATAATGATGATAAAAATGCTTAATTCTGCAATGCATTTTTCATCTGTAGGTATTGATGCACCTTACTGAGTCTACAGAACATTATAAAAACTGATGGGTGATGATCACAGAAAAATTAAAAACTGGCATGAAAGCTACTTGCTGCATATATAGCATGCATGATGGACATGATGTTATGTTGAATCAAAATAATGGAACAGATCTTGCTCTCATTAATTTAGAGAGCTTTGCTGTTCCTTCAACAGGCCTGGGATTTTTGTCAGCAGAAGCTCTGTGCAACCCTGCTGGTTGCATGATGCATGATACACAAAGATACTAACCTGTTACCAAAGACTATACTGGAAAAGTCCATGATGAAATCTTCTGGTATCCTTAAAGAGAAAAGCAATACAAAATAGTTAAAGTGTTTTGTAATCACAAATATATGGCCTTAGCTACCAAAAAAAAAAATCTATTATAGAACACAAAAAATGTGTCAACATTTTCAATCTTCCATTGCTTAAAACTGTCATCAACTCTTATGTAAGCACTTCAGTACTGATTCTGTCTAGGCTTTCAAAAGGACAGCCCATGTTTTTATATCAAGAACCCTAAAAACTGTATTACATTTTCCTTTTCACCTAGTATGGCAACAGTGAGTTTCAAAAGAACACAATATTTGCTTAACGTCTCTCACTAATGTCAAGAAAAGTTTTACTGATGGCTCTGACAAGCACAGAAGGCAGGCCAGCAATGCATGCTTTCAAAAACCCCAAACCTCCACATTTCATTTTACTTTCACCTGAAGTATAATGAAGACTGAATGGATTGCTCCCTCAAAAGTAAGAACAATGGCAACTTGTAGCTAAGATTACTTTAAAAAGGAGCATATCTAACATGGGGAGGACAAGCATAAATTTCATGGAGACCATGAGAATTGGTCGGATAGACTAACCCACACTCCATCCACCCAATGCCTCTCCACTGCTTTACCATTCCTCCGACACTGATAATTCCTCACGAACAAGCTGCTGTTGATTTTCAGTTCAATGTATCAGGCAGTGCATTGCCAAGACTGCAGAGCAAACACTATCCGTTCAGCTGTCTTTGCCACAGGGACAGTAACCTCCTACAGAGAGGCAGGTTGGACAAGTGGGAGAAGTAACTACTGCTGCTGCCACAGTTAAATCCAGCACTCAACGTGAATCACTGCCCAGAGACATTACTCACCGGTGGCTTGAGATACACAGCGGTATATCAAAGAAAAATCAAAGCAAACAAGGAAGATACCTGTCCTAAAGGGCTTACAGCGCCTAATGATGGGAGAAAAAACAACTCATCAACTCACACAGTGGGAAGATGAAACAGCAGTTATTAGAGCTTAAATCCTTAATGGAAGAAGTGGGTTTAACACACATTTTTAAAAGGTGCTTGGATAAAATTGAATTCATATTAGCAAGGTGGTTACCTGAGGCAAACTAGGAAGTGAGGAGGAGGGACTAGACAGTGCTTTTTTGGCTGCATGTATCTTTCTTTCAGAAGAGACAAAATTATTTCTGCAAACATTACTTATGCTTTCCGTGCAAGTACATCACTTAACCCATCCTGACAATGACCAAATATCCTCTGTATGTAGTGGAATAGCTGAAGACAGAGGGTTGTAATATGATTATTATGATACCTATCACAACACTTGCTCAACCAGAAGCATTAATGCTTCCTTTGAGCTTGCATTATTTTTGGTGTGCAGTTAATGATTTTGCTGAAAATTCTGTTCCTGGCTCAAGCAGCTTACACGAGGCCAGTCACATACTAAGCAGATCAGACACAGAACATGGCACAGCTCAGGCCTGAGCTACAGATGCCGATCAGTTTTCAAAGGAACGTTCTGAGGAAGGGACTCAAAGGGCAAGGAAGAAGTTGTGAGGATGTCTCAATCCCATGTTATTGGCCTGAGCCATAAATTATTAAACAACCTGAGGAGAGGAGGGGGGAAAAAAATTAAATAAAAAAATTAAAAAATCGCACCCACAATTTAGAGTGAATTTATTCTCACTGGCTCAGCCATCCAGGCCAAGAAATAGGGGACACAGAATGGCAACCCTGTGAAACCAGTAGTACTGATCTAATTAATCAGAAGTGGGCATGCCTCCCAGCCTCTCTCTTCACCAAAGCTAGAAGCCAAGACCAGCTGCATCAGCAGGAAATGGAGAATTACAAGACTTGATATAGGTGGAATTACTCCAATCTTCAGTTTCACTGAAGGAAACAAAATAGAATGCAGGAGAGGTGAAAAAAGGTAACCTGGCTCAGAACTCAAACTGTTTTGTTTTTTTTTTTTCCCTTTTAAAAAGGGAAATAAGCCATTTTTCTGCCTTAAAATGCAAAATACTTGCCCAAACGCTGGGTGCCAATAATGGCAAGACACTGCTGTTCAACCCATTACATGTGTTCTTCATGCACATGATCACAGGATGACCCACAGGAGTCACTGCAGAAGGATAAGTGCCTGAATGTAATTAGTAGGTGCCTTAAAAACGAGCAGCTATTTCATCTCCAAACCCAAGTGCATTGGGAAACATAGGAAATGACATTTCCCATAGGAACTGAAGATGCTGAAGGTGCCATCAAATTTCCTAAGTATCATAGCTTCGGAGTAGAATAAGCTATCTAGTCTCCTAAAAGTTTAGCCAGAGGTGAAGAGCACTACTCACAGGAAATAAGACTGTCAGAGATGGAAGTTAGGAAGAGTCCCAATAATGTGAGAATCATGGGAGCAGAGCAGCAACGAGCAGCACACAAAACATACAAGTCTGCACTCAACACACATGCAGTTACCTGAACTACAGCTGCTGTATCAGTCATGTTAAACAGAACAAGATAAAAGAGATTTATCAAGATATAAAAGAAATAAAAAAAGATCATCCAGACTGAAAAGTGTCTTCATAGTTCCATGAATAAACCACAATGTGAGAAAAAACCCAACAACTACAAAAGTGTAAGGCATTAAAGTGTGGTCAAATGACAAGGACATGGGCCTGGGAGTCTGTATTTCTAGCTACAGCCAGTGTACACAGCCAGCCCAGCCAGCGACTTCTGGCACTCCCGTACACCAACTTTCACCACTGCTCAACATCGGAGTATTCACCCACTCCCAGAGAACCTGGCATGGAGCCTTTCGTGCTCTTCATTATTCCTTAATCACGCTGAACACATTCTGCGTGCACCTCAAACACCACCAACTCCCACTGGGTCAAAAGCAATTCCTCAGTTTCTTACTGACCTACTTTAACCTGGGTGTGAACTCCATGACGTGGTAGAGGGAGCAGCCTGCATTTTAGCTCGCAAGACAAAAGGCAGGCCAAACTTCAGCACTGAGCTGCAGGCAAAATTGTATCAACTAGCACGGCACCTTTCATCATGGCCCCAATTACACCTTTCACCGATTACATGTCTAACTCTGCAGCTTTAATTTGCCTGAAGTTGCTCATAAAGTCTTACATTTATGATGCTACAGAACAGAGTGCAAGGAGAAAGCCAATTTGCAGGTTAACGGGCAAATAAGGATGAAAAAAAAGACAGAATTAGAAATGTATCTATTTCTCCTAGGTAGCAATCAGAATGCTAAGAATTACGGGAAATCAGCATTTTAAAATAATTGAGTCTTGGTGCAGAGGTGTCTCTATAGATGAAAACACCAACTACTGTTATTCTCTCATTGCTACTGAATATGGAAATAAGGGAAAACCTACAAAGATTACTAGCATCTGATGCCTAGCTTTTAGGATACAAACTTCTGTTCAGAGATACTCTGAACAGCCTGATGCAGATTTTGACTAAGTCTGTAACAAACACTATGCTTTCTTGGGTAATGGGCAAGGCAGGACAGATCGTAGCTGAACAGGGTGGAAGGACTTCATGAGTGTTATATCATTGGCCTTTCAAAGAAGAAAAAAAGTAGGACAGTTTCTTAGCTTCTGAAATGTTACCACTGTCTTACCAAACATGTTAAAAAATACTGCAGGGCAAGGTGGGGATGGCAGAGAGAAGGTCACTCACATTTGCATAACCTACATTATGGACTAAATTAGACCAATCTCCCCAGCATGTGAAATCTACTGCTCATGCGCAGTGCTAAATCAAGTCTTACACAACACCTGGGTTTTTTCCTCTGGCTTCACATGACATTTGGCAACAGATCTATGACGTGTTATTTACAGGTAATTTTTATACCAACTTTGTCATGTAAAAAAGTTGATTTGGGGAAGTAGTTACATAAAAGTTAAGAAAAATCAAACAGATTAAAAAACCGGCATAAACAGGCATACCTGAGCTCCTTTAGATCTTCCTTAAAAACCTAGAAAGACAAGAAAGGTGAAATTTTACAGGATGTAGTCTTGACTTTCAAAAGATCATTTCCTATCTAGTGAATTAACAGTGGTTACTTGCTTGGCATCTCTCCCCCAAAGTTTTAGTCTTGAGTGCCAGTAGTTTTGAAATGACAAGTTACATACCAAGAAGAATTTCTGGAAGCGTTTAATCCAGTTGTGAGAAATTAATGTGAAAGAACCTAAACCTCTTGGAAGCCTTTATTTTTGAAAGCAACATCCCTGCCATTTCTTTTATGTAGCTATCCATAACATATTCTTATTTTATAGTAATTATGTGCCCTTATTCTCAAATATGTTTTGCAGTAACTTGTTTAAACTATGACAACAGAAAGGAAGTGGCAAAAGATAAGCTCTGACTACTAAAAGCATACTTTCACTATATTTCCTGCGACACATGAGCTTTCCCAGTATGCCTGGGTAAATATGAAAACAGTATCTTAAACCAGAGACGGGTGCTGGAAGCCCAGAAGGGGTTCGCTCACATAAAAATAAAATGAGAAGAGAAAAAAAAAGTAAGATAAAATAACACGAAAAAGGAAAGAAAATAGCCATGAAGAAGGAATATGGTTGGAAACATGGCAGATGTATACATAGTCACACAGAACATCCACAGCATAAACAGAAATAGCACTTTCTCTCAATTTCCACTATATTGTTCCGGCCATAAGACCTTCCTTCCTCTGTGGCAGAAGTATGAAGAAAGGCAAACAAACAAATATGAGAAATTGTAAGTGGGGGCAAAATGAGCGGCAAGTGTGAACACCCAGTTAGGGCAGGAGAGAGAGTTGATGCCAATGAAATAACACTTTGCAATGGTTTCTTCTGGGGTTTTAATTTAAGAGTGAAAACAAACATGCATAGTAAACAGGGTGCTGAAGCAGAAAAAGATACAGGAAATCTTTCTTCCAAAGCTTAAATGCTCTTCGAAAAAGCTCACTGTAAGTCTACCCAACAAGTAAAATAACACACTCTAGATTTTTAACAGCTTCTTCCAACCACTTTAACACAGAGCAACATTTTTACGTACAGCTCCCCACCCTGGCAAATAGGGTTTACACAGTAACTTGCATCTGACTCAGCTTTTAACTCATCTGGACTTCAAGTATTCCCAGAACTTACTTCTTGCTTGAAAGTTGATAAGGGGAGTCTCAACGCTTCTCGGAGAAGGGTATACATGCCAGAAATGAGGAAGGCAAGCTGCTCTTCTGAGAGATTAGTGCTTTCTGCAATCAGCTTGACAGATTCCTTGCAGTCTTTTCCTTCCAATGCATTAACAGTAACTGTGAATACGAAAAACAAGATCCTTTTAAAAAGAGGAAGACCTGGAGACCACGAACATTAACATAAAAGTGTCTATGATTTTAATTGACTTAATGTACTGACATTTTTCCTGATGTGAAACTGCCACTTCAGGTCTCTATAAATACATCTGATCATCCACCATCACAAGTCAGTCTCACAACACTTTACCAAAAGAATTTCAATGGATTAAGCTTTTGCATTGTAAAATTGAAGATGCTTTCACAGTTTAAATTTGTTCCAGTGGGATAATGCAAAAAAAGATTAAAAAAAATCATTGCTCACAAGTTCAAATCCACCTTGAGCTTCTATCAACAAACTCGTTCACATCAGAAGTCTGCTTACAGCTTAATTACACTTCTGATAGCCAGGATAAGAGAGGCCTGAGACAGTAAACAATTCAACACTGTTCTCCAACGTTTCACGTAATTAATTTATCTTGAAATGTCAGCACAGCCTAAGGATTAAAGGAGCAAGGAGACAAAACTAAACCTTCAAGTCTTGTAGTTTGCACAACTGTTGATAATACAGACTTTAAAGGAAATTACTGTTAACCCACATAGCAATATTATACACTAATAACTTAATTTCAACTTTCATCATTCTTCCTTTTTCCACATAGGCACTGGCTTATACAAATTTCTGTTGTCATGTCAGCCTCTGTCCTGCACTCTGATCAGTCTGGATAGACTGCAGGAGCTACAGGAAGTCCCACTGTGGATAAAAAAAAAAGATTACTGACACAATCCCATTGCAGGATCGGGGCATTAGATTAGTCATTTATAATAAGCCATATTTAGTCCTGTGAATAAAACATGAAAAGTTAAAAAAGGCCAGCAAGTGTTACTGAAAGCCAACGCTAAGAAATTAGCTTAACACTAAAGTTTGGGCAGGAGGGGCAGAGTTTTAATCAAACTGCCAGCCTTCCTTTTGGTATTAGGTGAGTTCCACTGGCTATGATCTTCTAATTCTGAATAAATTCTCTTTGCTTTTCACATTTTCAAATGCACACCAAATTCAGTGACGAGTCCTGGATCATTCACGTGGCTGACTGGACGTGTCTGGCACTATCTGCATAGTACCAAGCAGTACTAGTACCAAGTACCAAGCTTTCCACACTGTCTGAAAAAGGCTCTGCTCTACGACAAGAAAACTGACTTGGAGAAGAGTCTATTTATTGGAAAGGCCAAGTACAGATCAGCACTGAGGCCTGTCTACTAGATCATGCACAAAACAGGACACAGGTTGCTGTCTACTTACCTATTTAAATACAACTTTGATCTGCCTCTTCAAAGAACAACAGGTTGCTTATAGTTTTTAACTAGACAAGTTTAATGGCAATATTGGTCTTTCTGTTGAGCAACCCTAATAATGGTTAAAAATCCATGTCTTTTTTTATAACCTACCTGCATTTCCCTAGAATAGAAGATTTTTTACTCAGTATAGCTCAGGGAACTCAGAAATATCAGCTCTACCAACATTCCAACAGTCTGGGGGAGAAAAAAAGAATAACCCAAAAACATCCCAAGAAAATCTCACTGCTTTGAGTCATTTGCTCCCAGCAGAAGGTGCCTGCGGTCTCAAACTTACACTTGCAGTTTAGCAGAGCCTGCAATAACGCTGGCCGGATAACCCTGAGGTAACAGTACATGCAGTTTTACATCACGAAGTGGGCAGGAATACAAAAGCAGCATCTCATTTTTTATGTTAGTTATTATTTAGCAACAGAGTAACAGCAACAGCCTCAAAAAACTAACTCAATGCCAGTGCCAGAGCAATTTAGATATACTCTGTTGAAATCCATCATGTCTTCAAAGACTACTAAACCTTTAAAGGAAAAACCGCTGTCCTGCAAACTGCTAATGACAGACCAGCAAGAGCAGAAGACGACTGGAGATCTCTGCCAGCTCGGCATAATCCGGAGGCTGATGGAGACAGCCCGCGTCTGTCCATCCCCCTGGGTCCCCCGGGTGAACCCGCGAGGTAGGGTCACCTGCCCTGGCTCCGGGTGGTTTTGAAGGACTGTTTGCTCCCCCTACAGTAAAAAGCATTTATTGCACACCTTAAGGTGGGCGATCATTCACACCGAAATTAAACCTATATGGGGCTGAGGAGACGGTCAGGCTTCCTAGCACTGGCACAACTCCGTTGCCCCTGCAGGAGCGAGCAAACACCGCTCAACAGCTGTATTTACTTCTGTCCCAAATGCCTCTGCCTATACATAGCTTTATTGCTTTCAAATATTATAAGGAAACCCCGGATACGTTGCTCCATTTCTGACACCCTGCACCAACACGTTCAAAGACAAACCAGCTACCAGACGCTTTGAGACCTTAGCGACTCAAATCAGGAAGAAAAAGCCTGGAAGGAAGCCAGCTGAAAGAACGCGCAGGTAAGGGCCGCAGCGCTCCGCCGTGCTGCGCCGCAGTCGCCCTCCTCTCAGCTGGCCACAAACGAGCTGTTCTTCTGCCCTGCTAATCCACTCTTCGGTTATTCTGTGGCTATTCTGCATACAATAATTCACCCCACTGAGTAACTCTGATTTTGGTGGTCAAAGGTGCCTTGACAAAATCTCACCGGTCTTGCCTTCCCACAGGGAGAAGCCTCACAGGCAAAAATCAAACCGGCAGCGCGGTTTCAGCCGTACAGCCCCAGCTGCAGCAAGACACCTGCGCTTGCGGGTCCCTTTATTTTCTCCCGCACGTTGTGAAAACACCTGCGGGGTCTCTGCCCTTCGCAGGCCCCGCGCCACCTGCCCGCTGGCTCCGGGACGGAGGGGGAACGACGCTAACAGCGCCCAGCGCGACTCCGGGGGCCGGCCGGAGCTGCACAAGTCCGCACCCCATTCCCCCGGATTTCACAGAATTTTAGAACGCGACCAAGAGAACCCGTCGTTGCGTTTAACCCTCAGCTTTAGCCTCCCGCAGGGAAAAGCGATGGAGGCGTCCCGGGAAGAGCTGCAGGCCTGCCCCGCGCGGCGGAGGGGAGCGGACCCGCCAGCTGCCCTCGCCTTCCTCAGGGAATCCACGGCTTCCTCGAGGAACGCGGCGCCCGCCCGCCGGCTCCGGCCGGGAAATGCCGCCCGTTCTCCGCGGCGAGGGACCGCCCATGCCAGGCGGGAGCAGCGGCGCAGGGCGAGCCCCGGCTGCGCGCCGAGGGCAGGCCGCGCTCGGGCCCTACCTCTGAGGAGCCGCCGGAAGGTCTCCCTGCCCACGTCCTGCACGCCCCGGGCCATGGCCTCCACCTCGGCCGGCACCCGCGGCCCCAGGAAGCGGCCGCCGCCGCTCTCGCCGTGCCCGTAGGCGGCCGCCACCG
>VZTL01036323.1:10200-41019 GCA_013400535.1 Scopus umbretta
CCACGGTGGTTAATCAGCGTGAGCTTGGTCGTGTCTTAAAGATGTGCTTATTCCTTTCCGAATGTCTTAAAACGCAGTTCTGAGCGCTGCAGGGTGGGCAGCCGGAGAGCGGAGCGCTCGTAATAACCCAGAGCAGGCCTGGCGTGGGCACCGGGCAAACCTGCGGAGGCTGGGGATGAGTCAGGAGGCTTGGTGGCTGCACCGATTCCTGCAGAAACGTTTCCGCCCCATGCTACTAATTAAGGGCGAATTATTCCGCCTGTAATTTGTAGAAAAGGCCTATTCTAAAAATGCAAACGCAGCTCTACAAAGAAATTCCAGTTGTGCTTATAAAATCAAAACCAAACAGTCCTGCTTACCTAAGAACCTAATTCTGCCACTGTTTATGCGTAGTCTTAAACTTGAGTATAGCAATAGTTTGTTTTGAGAACAGTTTGTGAGATTTCGGTCTTGAACATACGTGTGGGATAGTTCTAGTTCCTGTTCCAGAGTTGCAAGATGCTTTTGCTGGTTATTGGTGTTTCTGCTACACCGTAATGAGGAGTGAATAACAAGGTAATCTGTAAAATGAATTTGCATGAAATCACGGAAATTACACTTTAAAAGCGTCATTCACAAGGGCGAGCTCTTAATTATAGATTCTTAAATGATTCAGCATGAAGAGCCTTGATCCAATATGATACACTTCCGTGATCTAGTTCTTATATCGTAAGACCCAATTGTGACATGAACAGTAAGGTGTATTTGTATTTCTATTGTTCATCTTGCAAACCCGGGTTTGTAACCCAGGCATCCCCAGTGGGTATTTCTCTTCTCTGGGCAAGCACATGCCCTGTCCTGCACTGATTAAGCCATTGCGGATGCACGGCTCAATCCGTGGTGTTTGCATAAGGCTTTCTGTTTTTTAAAGTTACGAGTAATTTTAATGTAGTTCTCACTTCTTGTCAATCCAGTTCATCCCAGCAAGTACGGCAGGCCCTGCTAGGTACGAGCAGGTGAGGGCTGACTGCCCGTACCTGCAACGATACTGCATACCGGGAGTATCTCTGCGTAGTTGAGGGGTGGTGGAGCCCCTGTACCCCGTGGGTCTGAGACCCATGGTTTTGGATGGGTTGGATGGGTCTGGGAGCTTTGTGCACCCTATCTTTCCTTTCGTCGATATTTTCTGAAAACTGAAACTGTAGTAATGTCCAAAAGCATGCTGTGTCACCACGGTCGTGTTCTGTTCTGTACCGATTGATTGCCCTGCCTGCAGAAGTCTGTACCAGTAAAGCATCACACGTGTGTGAGGGATGCAGAAAGGGGGGGAGGGCAAGATCTCCTGGATCTGCTAAAAGAAAAGGTTTTGAAATGTCTTTGACATTGGATACATTTGATAATAAATTTGATGTTGGATGAAATCACTGCTGGCCAAGTAGATGTGGGAGTGAGTTAATCACAAACATTTAGCCAACCTCATAGGCAGCTTAAACAGCGACGGTGAGGACCAGCCTTTCTGGGCAATGGCATTGCTCAGCTTTTGCAGTTGGATAGCGGAATGTTTCTGTGGTTAGCTGAAGTGGATGACGGACAGGCTGATGGAACAGCAGGTGATAGCATGGGTATGTGTGGTGAATTTTAGAAGCCCTTTCCAAATTGTTTTGGTCATATTGCAGTGCTGTGCTGACTCATAGTTGTCTCAACCTACTTTTTACCAATATGTAAAATAAATCCAGATATGGAGACTGATTTTATGAGCTTGTTAAGTGCTGGCTTACTCTCATTAGAGTAAAAAGCCTGTTCTGTGAAGTTTGAGTCCTTGATTGCTTTTCTTTAGCAACAGCATTCACTAGCTTTTTAAATGAAAGGATGAGGGACAAAAGTGTTTAGTTTTGTAATGGTAGCATTTTCACAGGTGTCATTTTCCTGTCTTGCATGGTCTTGTTCCAACAGCATGTCCACTATTTTCAGCATTCAGAGTTGAAAGTAGTGAATAAGGGAGCCTTGAGAATATCCATAATGGGTTTCCTTATTAAGCCTTAGTTTTGTGTGGGATTATCAACCTAGAATTTCTTTTTGACTCCTGTTTGTCCTGAAGTAAAATTGATTTACTTCTTAGTTTTGCTTATTTCAATTTACATGGAAGTTTAAATGTCCTAACATATGGGAAATTGTGGTTTTAGTTCAGCATTTTTAAAAAAACAACGAACAAAAAAAAAAAAAAGACAATTTACACACTACAGGAATCATGGCTCTGGGTTGGAAAGTGTTAATATAGTAAAATAAAGGTATAATTATACTAACTGGGTATGGATTTTTGCCTTGCCATTTTTAACATTGAATTCCCTTTGGTGTTGTTTATGGAGCTTTAAAAATATTTTAAAATAGAACATTTCAGTTTGCATAATTATAACTTATTTCAGTAAAATCAATGTATAACGTTACTGACAAGCAAAGTGGAGATAGTTTTATGAGGCTTAAAAGAACTAAGCATTTTTCAGGACACACGATGCCAATAAGTTTGCTGCTTTCTGTTTGTTTTGTCCTGTTTTGCAGGTGGAACTTGACGTCTTGTGGAACCAGTGTAGCCAGCTCAGAGTGCAGCGAGGAGCTGTTCTCATCGGTTTCAGTTGGTGATCAAGATGACTGTTACTCTCTACTGGATGACCAGGAGTTCACCTCTTTCGATTTGTTCCCCGAGGGTAGTGTCTGCAGTGATGTCTCTTCTTCTATCAGCACGTACTGGGATTGGTCAGACAGTGAGTTTGAATGGCAGGTAAACTAGTTCCACTGAAAGTGTAAAAGTTTGCATAGATGATTAAGTGCTGGGTTTAGCTTTAATTGAAAAGTCCTCAGCGTTTGTTTCTTGAACTGAACGTAAGAGCAGATATCTGAATCTTCAGCAGTAAAGAAAATGTTTGTTCCATTTTATTCCAGTGTTCTTAATCTGCAGGAGAGACTGAAGGTCAGCTCTTCAAAGAGGGATTGCTTATGTATTATGGTAGCTTGGTTGCAGTGACCAACGTATGTCTTGTAGCCACGAGCTTAGATCCTTTGTAGGGAGGATCTCCCTTGCTGATGAAATCTGGTTATAGATGTCTGCTTCCAGTGGTTTGGTTGTATTAAATCTTGCTTTGAATGGAGCTAGGCAAAGTGTAGAAGCTCTTGCCATAGCCTATTTCCATCTTTTTTTCTTCTGTGCCAGTAAGAGTACAGAGCTCACTTTGTCTCACCGGGATGGGAAAAGTGAAGGTGAATCACGTCCTCCTTTTTCCTAGTCGGTATTGGATCCAGTCCTGGTCAGGTATCTCTAGTTTGTGGTAGTGTTCTTTGTTCAGCAGTTTTTCAATTATGATATGGAAATCTTTATAATATGTTATAGACTTAGATTGACTTTCTATATTATAGACTTAAATCAACTGTGAATGTATATATAACTTTGAAATAGGAAACATGGTGCTTCAGAATATACTGAGGAATACTTTTTAAATTTGTCATAAAGCTTAGTCAAAGCATGTACAGAGTTTTTTAAGTGCAGTATAAGGACTGAAAACACTGATTTCAAGGAAGCCCAAATCCTGTTCCAGAAGATGCAAATGAACTTAAGATAACATGGACTGAGATTAGCTCTGAATTTCTTACTGGTTTAGTCTAACTGCTAGTCTCTGTATATTGTATCACAGAAGTTACAAGTGCATTTGTATAATGCAGCCTGTAGGAACAACTCAGATTGGATCCCAAAGATTCAGAGCTTCATTGAGTCGTGAAATTTTAATTGCCTGATAAACTTGGAAATTGTTTTGAAAAGAAGCAATTTCCCATGTCTTAGCTGACAGCATGTTTGATTAGTAATTAGCTTTTTTTTATTATGCTTTGGTTTTTAAAACAAGCATTTCTTAAGAGGCATACTTGATTGGACTTGTAGAATTTTGGAAAGACTTTTCTGTTGCTCTTCGTGGTGTTATCTGGCAGAATCTGAGCATGAGTAATCCAACTGTCACACTTTAACTAGAAGTGCATTCAGAAATTACATGTCAGTTGTATAAATGAAGCTGGCTAGAGTTCTGTAGTTGCTTCCAGGAAAATGACAGTGATTTTAATTGAATTGTCTTGTGTAATTATGGGGTGTGTTCTAAATTACAAACCTACATTGAAATGATCTTCTTTAAACTAGACTTATGCTTTAAAATGGGAGGTTTAGATTTAGTTTTGGACTGTAATGCACAATTTACACTGATATAGAAGGGAAATAGTTGAAATGCCACATCATTCTGCTGTTTTCTTAAATGCAATTTTTTAAAAAGAGGAGTGATAAGTAGAGGATAGTGTGAATTGAGTTTGCTGCACTTGCTGTTTATTGGAAGATTCAAAGGAGTACTGCAGGGTTATGAGTAATTATTAAGAAGTTGTTAGAGTACATAGATAAGCGATGCTTTGCTAATTTGATGGTATGTTTTGAATTGTTAATAGTGTTAGAATGACTTTGAATCTGCCTACTGTATTCTAAGGCTTTGTTCTTTCTCTTGCATATTACAAGTTGCCTGGCAGCGACATTACAAGTGGGAGTGATGTACTTTCTGATGTTATACCTAGTATTCCAAGCTCTCCTTGTCTGCTTCCGAAAAAGAAAAACAAGCATAGGAATCTTGATGAACTTCCATGGAGTGCAATGACAAATGATGAACAGGTGAAATTGACTTTTTCCCAATGTGAGAACTATAATATCCAGAAGAACTTTCAGTTAGTGCCACGTCTTAAAAGGCATACCGATTGCTGTAGGTGTAAATGTAGACCCTACGCAGTACTACTCGATTCTTGAACATAAGTCTTCCAGTCTTTTGCATCTGTAGTAGGCAGTTTAACGTGTACTTAGGTTTTCCCCTTGAGTTTTTGAGGATACTCAATGAGTCTAGAATCATGGGAAATGTGATATTTGAGCACATTTTATTCTGTTCGTCCTTCCTTTTTTCTATCACTCATTTAGAATCAATAATACTTTAAAATGACCTGCCTTTCTTTGGGTCCTAGGTTGAATATATTGAATATTTGAGTCGCAAAGTCAGTACAGAGATGGGCCTTCGAGAGCAACTTGATATTATTAAAATTATCGATCCTACCGCTCAGATCTCACCTACAGATAGTGAATTCATTATTGAATTGAACTGTCTCACAGATGAAAAACTGAAACAGGTGAGTTAAGGTTTGTACATATGACTTTGGGGTTTCAGCATCTGGTAATATCTTGCAAAATCTCTTATGGAATTGTGATCAATTTTTGTACGTAATCATTTGATATAGGGAGATACACTAGAGCACAATCTTACCAATGAAGGAAAATAGAGTTCAAAATCTTATTGCATGTATTAAACCTTTATATGAAAAAGTGCGGTTGTATATTCTCAATATGTGTTAAGCCTAAGCTGGCGAGTGTGTAATGAGTTATGCTGCAGGCCCAGTACCGCTTATGACAGAGTGTATTCCACTTCATCACCATCAAGTGGTTGAGGATCTTCATTTGCTCACTGATTATAAACTAGCATTTAAAGCTCCAAAGGACTGGAATTTGTTGGGAAAGACCATAAATTTCATGTAAAAAGGGATATAGAAAAATGCGTTTTAAAGATGTTACAAAATACAAATTATAACAGAGAAGGGTACCTGATTGGTGTGGTAGATACATGCTACTGTCGTCTTAGTCTTTGTTCTATTGTGATGTGTTGTTGGGAAAAGATGCAGTATCCAAACAAGCTGGACTCCTCAGTGTTACTCTGTATGTGCGATTATGATTGTATCAGGAATAGCGTGGCCAGCAGGACTAGGGCAGGGATCGTGCCCCAGTACTCGGCACTGGTGAGGCCGCACCTGGAATACTGTGTTCAGTTTTGGGCCCCTCANATGAAGGTAAAGACTGAAAATGGAAAACATTCACTGCTTTTATGGGCTTGGCCTATTTCATGTTTCAAAGATTCTATAAGTATTACATTCAAGTAGAAAGTACTGCTTTCCTTACAGCCACTCTTGTTTGAATATCCCTAGCAAAACAAAGGGTTTTGATGCATTAGGTAAACAACTTGGTTCAGTTGAACTTGACTGTTTGGTGTTATAATAACTTATTGTTACGTAGTAGAAAACTTGGAGGGGGCTAGGAGAGGGGAGGAAAAAAACCCAAAACTTGTTACTTAGTTTTCTTCCTTGCATTATGAAGTTAATATTAACTGAGAACTAAGTAAAGTTCTCTTGATGACTGCCAGATGGCTTGGGATTTAAGCAGCCAAAGCAAAATGTTTTAAAAGATGAACTAAACTGGATCCAATAACTTGATCATTATTAATAGGCAAATTGTGTTTTTTCAATGAAAAGGAGTATCTCAGTATTTATCAGGCTTTAGTAATTCTGCTTCCTCTGTTCTAAAGGTGCGAAACTATATCAAGGAACACGGACCTCGTCAACGGTCTGCAAGGGAAAGCTGGAAGAGGAGTAGCTACAGTTGTGCAAGTACCAGTGGCGTGAGTGGCGCCAGTGCCAGCAGCAGCAGTGCCAGCATGGTCAGCTCAGCAAGCAGCAGTGGTTCTAGTGTTGCTAACTCCACTTCAAACTCGAGTGCCAACATGAGTCGAGCGCACAGCGATAGCAATTTGTCCACAAGTGCTGCAGAAAGAATCCGGGATTCAAAAGTAAAGTTTCTAATTATGTACATGTGTATTAAGCTGTCTAACTTGTTAAGGGTGCTTATGTGACATTAGCTGGGATATTTGTACCGAAGCAGGTTGGTTAGTAACTGAGGATCTGCTGAAGTTATCTAGCTAAACCAATGCTGACTGTTTCGTCCAACATGACCATAAGGAATTTAAACTTGTGCTCTTCCCGTGACTTCTCTTTTAAGTGAAAACCTGATGTTTCTATGTAGTAGATCTTCTCAGTACTTTTGTTTAGGTTAAGGTGAGTGGGAGTTGACTAAAGCCTTATGCATCTAACTTAGTTCTTTGAACGAACACATGTTTTTACCAAAAAAAAAATAATAAAAATTTCAAGATTGATCAACCTAATCTAGGCATAATTTCTGGGTAGTAAAGACCATCTTGGTTGTGGTTTTTGTCTTCCCCAACTAGAAGTTTCATCAGGCTTTTTGAGTCTTCTTCAGTTTATTCTTCCAACATGTCTCATGCGATTACTTGGTGAGGAGTGACCTACTGACGCATGTTTCAATTAAAGTAGTACTGTGGCACCTGTCCTGTCTTTGTAATTTCAATTTCAAGTGTGGAGGAGAGGAGCAGTTCCTGCTTGCTCTTCAACATCTCAGGTTGTTACTGTAAGACTGTAACACTTTCCCTGCAATAAAGATTCTTCCAATCAAAGACTCAGCTAGGCAACGTCGCAGGGTGATGTTATGCCTCATAACTGAGATGTGGTAAATGGTCTTGATGTTTTAATGTTAGGTAGGATTTTGGATTGATGTTTGCGCCACCTCTGAGAATTAATTTTAGTTATTTTTCAGAGCAGACATTATTTTAGAGGTTAACTTATATTTGCCAGATTTAAGGGTAGTTTCTAATCTACAGAACAAAAGCTTATTTTTTGTTTGTTCTGTGTTTTGACAGAAACGTTCCAAGCAACGGAAACTACAGCAAAAGGCCTTACGCAAGAGACAGCTGAAAGAACAAAGACAAGCTCGTAAGGAAAGACTGAGTGGATTATTTCTTAATGAAGAAGTGCTCTCTTTAAAAGTGACTGAGGAGGACCATGAAGGAGATGTGGATGTTTTAATGTGACAGGGGTGAATTTATCAGTGTTCTTTCTAAGCCTTAAATGTATTATCCTTATTGTTTACATATATTCCTTGACCAAATTTTGATTAGTGTAAACAGTATAAACCAGATCTTTTCTCAAGTGTAATTTTGGTAAGAAGGTCTAAGTATTGAGTAACTTCAGCTTTTTGAGACTAATTTTGCAACAAAGACTTCAGAAACTTAACTGACTTCTGAAAAGCTGCTGAAGAGATAAAATTTCAAGGAAATTTGAAGTTGGCTAACATGGTAACTTACTTCCAAGACACAAGTCTAGGGGTGCTTTTGGATGACACTAAGCATGCATTACTGTGCTTCAGCTTTTTTGTTTTTTTCCAACTTAGAGTTAATATTACGCTTGGCTTGTTCTGTCTTCGTTCCCATTGTGAGGAAGATTGTTTAGCATGAGGAAAAAATCTTTAGTTCTATAGGGCTTTCTTCAATCTTGCTCTTGGATCATACAACATCCAAGTACTGTGATAAATCCTTTTCTAGAAGTTGCAATTTAACTCAAACTACGCAGAAAACAAGAAGCAGGACTTCTAATGCAGGGAATCTGTGACACAAATAATGCCTAACAATGTAGTTCTTTAGGAAGCAATTTGAATTAAAAAAAAAAAAAAAAAGCAACTTGCAAGCTTAGTCTTCAGAAAGTTATTTTGCTGCTCAATATCTTATAGTATGATTGTTACTAACGGTTGACCAGTACATCCCTAGTATTGCTACGAAAAGATTAAAATAAAAGCATCTTTATACATTGAAAGTACACTAATCTGCAGTTACATTGTCTAGGACACTACTTACAATAGTTAAAAATGCTACTGGAAACAGAAGTGCAAACAAGTGGCATAAAACTTTGGTGGCTATTTTCCCCAGAAGCGTATCTAAATAGATTCATGTTGTTGGCAAGAGAACTTAATTAATGCATCTGTGCTTTTTAATTGCATGTTTAGCTAGGGATGTGTCTTCTGCGTGGGTTGTTACATCATTACACGTTTCAGAATTCTCATTTTGTTGTCTATCTGCTTTTAAAATTTCTCTTGCTAAGAAAATGAGGTAAAATTGTGGCTTTCAAGTAGGGAGGTAAAAGTAGTTCTAACCTGTTCCCTAATTCTGACAATCTGTAAGGTGACTTTTGTCTTTATCTGGGAACTGCTTGTTACAGAACTCCTTCCCCCCATGGCTGAGATAAAAAATGATACTTCTAAACTTCAACGTGAAGCTTAGAAGATTATAAAGGTATTTTCTAGTTCTGAGTTTAGGAAGTAATTTTTCATTGTCTTGATGCTTCATTAGTTTCATTTTGCTCTGGTGAATTAAGGAGTTTGGCAGTTTAGTGTGGCCACAGGTGCCTGAAATTGCAGGATATAGCCCCATCCTGCAGAACTGCACGATCAACTTTATATAGGTCTACTCACATTCATTTTGCATGTCCTGCATGGACTTATTAGCCCTGACAGCTGAAGTATTTTTCTTTCATTAGTGGCATTCCTTGTAGCTTCAGAATAAACTGACCAGTAAAATATCTGAACAATGGCCTCTGAAAGGGCTTTGATAAGAAATAAATAAGGTCCATAGTCAAACTAGTGTGTATGAACTTAGTCACTCTTACTGCTGCTAGACAGCAGGTACCCAGACTTGGCCATTGGCTGATGAAAAGCAATGTAATGTCATTTTAAACTTGAGTGTTAACTATTCTGTCTGGCCAGTTATTTGGCCACTAACCAGAAGTGACTGTTACCTGTCAGTATTTGCTTGCACTGCACTAGAGCTGGTTGATGTCCCCCTTCCTCCTGTAGAAACAATACCAAAAACTTCTTAACAGTATACAAGTTACTGAGAATTTAGATTGACTTAAATCTGGAGCTTCTTTTAAATATCTTGGATGGAAGAAAAAAATTGGATTGCTGTCAATTCAGCTAATTTCAGGGTGCAGTTGTTAAACTCTTGCAACTTACCATGGCTGTAACGGATTAATTCATCATGAAACATTTCACTGTGTGTATGCTGTCACAGTTCAGTACAACCTTTATTTTCTGCAGTGACTTTGAAATGTGCATTTTTTTCCAAAGAAAAATGCACACTTAATACTGTAGAGAATTGAGACTCTGAAATGAATTGTAAGAAAGATGCAATATCTCAGCGTGGTGGAGCATGAAAGTGTCATGTTACTCTGTTTCAGCAGCTCTTCAGAGTTTAAAATCCCTTAGGCTTTGTTGAGAGAAGACCCCCTCATTTTGATGAGGTACAGTTCTTTTTGGTCACCTGTCAACTAGCTTCCAGAGATCATGAAATGAGGGAGGATAGTATTTGCACCTGGACAGTTAAAACAATGGAAGAGAGTGGATTTCCAGGGGTTCCACGGTAATAATTGATAACTCCGTAATCTCGTAGTTCCAGGATGCTTATAACCTAAGAATACAACTGAATGTTCTGGTAAGAATGCAGAATAACATCTTGCTTACCTGACTGTGGTCTTTGCCAAGTACTTGGCATCATGGAGAATCAGGCCTGCAGAAGCTGTGGCATTTGAGAGTTCTCACATTACTTCTTGCATGTTTGGGGTTTTTTTCCTGTTTTCTTTTCACGTCCTTCTTAGAACTAATGACATGCTCATTTCATGGAGGGGGGTGTGTTTTTGTCAGATTCTTGTCTTTCCCTGCAGTATGCTGCATGCTTACCCAGGGAGGTGGTTGAGTCCCCATCCCTGGAGGTATTTACAAGACGTGTAGAACTGGTGCTTAAGGACATGGTTTAGTGGTGGACTTGGCAGTGTTAGGTTTACAGTTGGACTTGATGATCTTAAAGATCTTTTCCAACCTAAATGATTCTAAGATTCTATGAATTTGTATTGGATACCCGTGGCATTAGTCAAACAGTTGGAATTTTAGTTAAACCTGGTGTCGCTGATTCAAGTGTTGGCCGTTGTGGCTACCACTTTGTTTTACAGGAAGTTATCCACAGGCTGTTGGGTTCAGATAAAGAAGAGTAACAGGCTGCTAAAATCATGCGTTCTTATTAGTGCTTTTTCAAAAAAGAATCAAATCTCTGCTTTTTATTCATAGATAAAAAATGTCAAGCTTAAAAGCAAAATAGAGACAAGCAGGAAAAAGCTCGTAGTTGTATGGCTCCGTGGTACTGAAGCTGTGTATCCAGGTGCTTTGTACCCACTGTAATAGGAATGTAATCAATTTACACTCTGTAACATTAATGGTTTGCTTCCATGGTAACTTTTTCCTCTAAAAAGGCTTAGAAGGAGCACTAAAAGTCTGATTGCAATAGGACTGTAAACAATAGAGAACATTCTTTTCTAATATGATTTTAAATACGAGGAAGAAAGCTAGCTGCCTGACAAACCTGTCTAATTTTTGTATGTGTATCTAATGTCATCCTTTGTCTCTGTTAAGATATTATCTATTTTTCTTTATCTGGGAAACTGATTAAGAGATGGTTATAGTATATTCAGTATGGGGTGCTTACTAAGAAGAGCAAGAAAAGTCTTTGCAAGACTTTCCTGGGCTTAACTTTTAGTTCTCATATTGTGGTTTGAAACCTGTGAAGATCATTCTCTGGGGAAAAAAAACTAACCAACCAGCCCGCTTGAACTTATTCATATGCATTTACATCAGAGTGCATAAGTAATATAGAAACATAAAAATGGCAATATTTACTGTTCATCTATGCTGAATGGCCTGAAGCCATTTCTTTTCTCCTAACGCTCTTTCAGCTTTGAAATCACTTGATGCATTGGTCTATAAATATTAATAAACCTGACTGTTTTGGGGGGCTCTTGAAGTTCATTCTTATAAGCCACATTTTCATGGTGAATGTTGTTAGTTTTATTGGTTTAATGTTCTTTAGCTTACTGATCTTGCAGTTCTTGGTCATAGAAAAGACAAGTCATCACGCAATTTTCCATTTAAGGGATGCAAAGATAAGATAAAGATTGCAAATCTACCAAGGGCAAATCCTAGGAATATTCAAAGCTTGCCTATTTTGACTATTAACTCTGATTAATCATATTTGCATTTTCTCTCATCTGGCTAACTTTAGAACATTTCCAAATTACAGATACATTCTTCAAATAAAAAAAACCTGTAATGTTGAAGCCTTGAATATAGTTCATAACCAAAGCACAGGGAAAGTGGGGTTTTGTGATTTTTTTTTTTTTTTTTTTTTTTTTTTACTTTTTTTTGGGGGGTGGGGGGGTTTTAGAGTATAGTGTACNTTTAACCTTTTTTGGGGAGTTACGGGGTTATAGAGTATATGGTACCACTTAAATTAAGTTTTTGGGTTTTTTTCCCCCAGGTTCTCTGCTAATCTATTGCTAAAATGCACTTTTGTATAGAAAACTGTCCTCTGTACATTCTGTATCTACTTTCCACAATGTTTATAGAGATTTTTCTGAAGTTGTGAAGGATTTACTGAAAGCTGCAATGCTGGTGACTGATGCTGTTGACTTCAAGTTTTCATTGTATTTGAAAATAGTTATGTGCATATTGAAGTACAGGTTGGAATTAAAATTGATGACATAGCAAAGATATTCTGGTGAAACTATGTGATATCTTCGTCAGAGCAGGGGGATTCATATATAGGGCTTGCATACTCACTGTTCAGGCAGAAAGTATAAATAAAGTGGCACATGTTAACTGTTCTTTGTGACAGAAAGCAAACCAGTCCCTCCTTAACCACACTAGTTAAGGAGGGACACAAAATCTGATCAGAATTGTTTCATAGGAAAGCAATTATTTGTTATGAATGATATAACTCAGGATCTTGTACTGAAAGCTGTCTGTCCTTAGTTTTAATTTTTGTGCCGGAGGATTTATATATACATATATATATGCTATATACTATATAGCTGTAGGCATAGGAAGCCTAATCACTTTTGTTGCCAGCAAAAACTCTGAGTCTTCTTCTGCTGTCACCCTCAGCACCTATAGCCATCAAAGCACCGCCTGTCCTGTGATGCTTAAAATCCCTTATAGGACTTACAGGCTGACAACCTACCATGCTCTTACAATTCATCATGCAGGCACCTGTGCATCACGATTGTAAATCCAGATCTCATTTGCTGCAGCAGAAGCAGGTATGCTCGGGGATTCCAGAAGTCGCAGTGACGCACACCAAGGCACGCAGCACCAGCAGGGACACGGCAGTGGCAATGGCTTTGCAATCACCAGTGTTTGAGTAGGCTACCGTGAGGACACTTGCCAGCCTGTCTATTCAGTGTTGTCCCTGAACATCATTTGCCTTCTTCAGTGATGAAGTTTCAAGTGTAATATTATGAAAATTCCTTTTTCCCCTTGGAGTTCAGCAGAAAACCTGAAAACCTGAGAAAAGAATAGCTGGCGTAAGGATGTATTCCTCAGTGTTCAGAAAATCTCCTGCAGCATCCCAGGGATCTAAACTGTCTTGTTCATTCCAGCTAAGACTCATCAAATGCTTATGGAAGTTGATTCTCATCAAACACGTAAAGAAGTTAAAACTGACCAAGTGTTGCCATCCCAGCCTGTTTCTGTAGATGCTGAGGGATGGAGAGGGACAGATGAGGGCAGGAACATTGCATGCCACAGCAAGTCTTGTCAAACTGTCAGAGACCTTTCATTGTTGTGGAGTCTGCAGAATGTAACTGCAGAAGCTGTTGCTCTTGTGTTGCTTTGCCCTTACTTCAGCAGCGTGCTTGTGCTTTTTGTCTGTTTTCACCCAAAGGTGAGTGACAGTACAGAGTGTTTTGCAGCAAAACAAACTGAAATGTTGCCAAGGGCCTTGACCCGTTGTGGTGGTCGCTTGTAAGGGCTTACTGCTCCCTGGATAGCACCTGGAAGCTGCAGGGAAGTTGGTGCTTTACGCTTTCGGAATCACAGGATCTCGGTGAGCTGGTGTGCTGTGCTTTGAACTTCTGAACTTTCCCGGTAAGTCCTGTTGCAGCAGTTCATTACCGAGGTAACAGTTGCATGGATGAGTTGTAATACCTCCTGGCAAACAGCTGCCTATCTGTCAGGTGAGGTCAGGCGGTCACAACCAACCGCATGTTATGGATCTCTTACTATCCCTCCTTAAACATTTCTTCATTTCTCTCTTAGGTGCATCAAGTTTCACTGCAATGAGAAGGTCTCATTTGATGGCCAAACCCTATTTGGGCACAAGCTGAACCAAAATTTCCACACTGGCAAAACAAATTGATAAACTTCCTTTACTGAACTGATAGGGCAAGCTGGCATTAGCTGTGATCGTGCTGTTCTCAGCCCTCCCGTACTACTGGACTGAACTGTACACTTGATACAAACATTTCCCAGTACAGAGGTTGTTACAGTTTGGTTTCCTGAGATCTTTTGTATGTTCTCCGAAGTATCCTGTGTCCTGCTGGGTAGAAAACATCTTTTTTACCTCCTTCCAGAACATTCATCTCTTCTAAATGGTTTCTCTGGTGCTGAGATCGAATTTAAATTCAAATCCACGTTTCTGATCTGAGACCTCCTTTCATGCTGTTTTCTACATGCTGCAATGGCTTGCACTTGGCAGCATCACTGGTGTAAAAACGCGTTTCTCGTAATGTAGACCACATTCCTGAGGTTTAAGTGTGGTAATTCATCTTGGCTGTAGAGTCTTTCTAATGCTACTTCATTTGAAGTACCTGCTGTACTGCTACAAAGTTTCTTGAAGAAAGATTTATTGCTGTAGCTGAAATTCAGTTTGATCACCAGTTTGCTGTGATTTTAACAGAAGGTATCTCACCCATGTATATTGCCACTAGAGGGAACACTGCAGTCATCTTACTCGCCTTTGAGATTACAGCTGCCAACACTGCTTTGCTATAAACACTTTGCTTTATTCTGTTATGTCCTATTAAAAAAATATTAGGGAGATTTGCTTCTCCTCTTATTCTGTTTTTGAAGGAGGCATGTGCCTATTGAGAGTTAGTTTTACCATAATAACGTTTACAGTGACTAAGGAAAAAAACTTGCTTTTTCTGTTCGTGGTGATTGCTAATTCCTGACTGGTACTGCTTATTGCAGTTGTAAGATGGAAGTATATGCCTGTTTAGTGTTAACTTTTTTATGCATACTGTATTGCTGCTTTAAATTTCCTGGTCTCTGTTTCAAATTCAGCCGCCTTCAATGTGGGCTGAGAGTTTTGCAGTTGAAAATATTAGGTAGTGGTAGAAAACAAGCAGTCAGCTTTTAATGCGCTCAGTCTCGTAATGTGGATACCTGTCTGTCCCTGGGAGGCAGGGGAGAGAAGATGCAGCTTGACTACCTGTATTGTTTTAATAATAACTTCTGAACAGGGCTTTGGGACTTCCTTTGGAGCAAAGGAAAATACTCCTTCAACGGGAGCTGTTCTGTAGTTAAGTCTCCCCCACCCCACACTTGACTGAATTATTGCTACCTTTGAAAAAGCTTACTAATACATATTATAACCACAGAGAACATGTGAGGAGTTCTCCCTGGAATCTCAGGTTCATTAATGGAAGTCGGGCTTTTAGTGGGCCTGTGCAGAATTAGGAAGGCTTTGAGCACTCGTGTGTGACTGTGCAGATTTGCTAGTGACTCAGCCTCTTCTGTCTCTGCGTCAGTAGCTGTCAACACAAAATGCAAAGGGAAATACAAGTTCTAGTCATCAGGTGAAATACTCATTTAGACAAATCTTTGCTCAGTGTATGGCTTATAAGGCCTTTGGTTTAAAATTGACACATTAGTGTAGTAGAGAGATACTTTCTCGTGTTCAGCTGGGAAACTGCTGTCAGCAGGCCTTGAGCTTGCTGCCTGGTCGCAGGGTGATCGGAGGCAGCTCGCTGGAAACAGCGTGCCTGGTCCTGGCATTAGCCATGCTGCCTTAAGACAAAGCAGTATCTTCTCAGTTCCAAGTTCTTCTCACAGAAGCATCATCACGCAAATCCTATGACCCAGCGACGTTCACCTTCGCAGCACACTTGGCTGCTGTTTCTTCAGTGCAGGGAGAGCTGATGGCGTTGGCCTAGTACCTGTGAGATCCTGGCCTCCACGAGCACATGCGCTGTCTTTCTCCTGACTGCTACTGCATGGCCTTGCAGGAAGACGGGATGCTTCTAATCATATCGGTTGGTGAAATGTTGTCATCTGAGTTTAATGAGCTGCAGTATACCAGTATATCATCAAACTGTAAGTTGCCTTATGTCTAGCAACAGTGTGCTGCTTCTGCTCTGGAAGAGTTGAGGTGGCTTGGCACTCAAATGCCCTTTTCTTTTGAAAACAGGGAACTGGTCTGAAGGATTGTTAGTTCCACTGTGACCAAGGTGTGAAGTTTCTCATGAATACTTTGCTTACCCCTCCTTATTGATGGCTTGTAAATGGGAAAAAATACAGAGCAAATGGTCGGAAAGCTGCAGTGCCTAGTTGAAAATAGCACTTTAATGTCTATATAGATGCCTGTCTGTAATGTGGCTCCTGTGGAGGTACGCTTCCTACTCAGGCTCTCAGCAGCACATTCTTAAATCTCTAATTTTAGGATATCTTCCCTAGGGAAAATGTGTGCCCAAATAATCTTGAAAAGAGGGAGTAAACTTTTAAATTGATTGTAGAGTGAAAAGCATTAAAATGTGACATATAGCTGTTAATGTCTACATAGCTCTCTTCACTTCTCTTTCTTGTCACCTAGTTCCTGTCTATACTTCCTGAAAGCAGTAAGTAGCAAATACAACATGGCAGTTCATCACAGGAGTTGCTGAAAAGATATTTTTAATTTGTTCTAGACCCTCCTAGTTATTTAGGTAATTCTCATTTCTTGGTATTTGTTTCCATTCTTAGTGTAAAGGCAGTTGATTTAGTCCTTGCTTTCTTTGTTCAGTGTAGAAATAAATAGATTAGTCACAGGGTTTTGTTTCACCTTCCATTGTGCATAGTAGGAGCAAAGGAAGAGCTGAGGCAAGTTCATTTTAATAGCTGGTCAACATTCATGCATGGACAGCTTCTTTTAGAAGATTGCTATGTAGGTTTGCTGTCACTTGCATTCAACAGATATCTAGAAGTGTAATGCATCAGTTACTACCTTGGGGAGCGCTGGAAGTAAGCCAGAACTGTTAATAACAGGTGTCTGCTCCACAGGCAGGACAGTTTTGTGCATGTCCAAAGATCTCGTACCTGACCTTTTTCCTAAGCTGGAGCACGGTCGTGCATTCACTACCTGGCTGGTACTTTCTGGCAGAAGCGGTGTGAGCTGCGTAGCAGTTGCTATAGATCATTTTTGCTTAGGACCTCACAACTCTTTGGATGGTTCTGCTTGGCAGCTCCCCTGCTCTACTAGAAGATAGACCAGCTTGGGGACCTCGCCAGCACATCCCTTCATGAACACTGCTACATTGTGGAGGATCTAACTGTAGTCTCAGTGTAAACCTTGTGTTTTCCAGATGGCCATGTGATTCCTAGTATTCCAAATACTGCTGAGCAGAGCAAAAACATTGTGTGTGTTAGGAGGGTCTAAAAACTTGGAATTATGGTGCTGACTATATGACTTTCACCATACAGTCACGGGTATATATTTATTATATTAAACTAATGACTCCCTTCTGAAAGCATAATTGAACACTAAAGTTGATCAAATTGTCGTGTATTTATTTAACGTTCTTTAAATCATGTTTGATATTCAGCTGGTTCTGCTTTGCAACAGTCCCTGTCTGGTAGTACAGAGATCCAGGGCCTATCATGTCTAGGACTGGCACAATCTTTTGCCCTGGAAAATTACCCTTTGTAGGCTGGAAATGATCACTCCAGAAGCCATTTATATTGACAGATTAGGTAGGCAGATAAAGATCGGTGCGTGAGTCTATGTAAGTATTTAATTTCATTAAATTCAAGGTGAGAAAAAAAGCATTATGGTGTAGGCAAGCCTTTATGAAGTTTGAAAGAATGTATTTTTTTCTGCTTAATATTTAAATAAGGTGAATTTATTTACCAAATAGAAAGTATTCACAGTGTGTGTATGACTTATAAACATGTCACTAACAAATCCATGCACTTCCTCCTGAAACAATTTGGATCATAAAACTGTTTGTAGAAGTTACAAATGTTAGTCAACCGAAAATGAAGCAGTCGAAGATCGTAGTACAAACCCATTTGTGGACTGATAAACCCATTTGCAGACTGATAAAATGAGCATAATTTATGGTCTAGATACCTTATTGGCATATGTATTAAAATTCTGGTATATGTCTATTTTTCTTAGTATTGCATTAGCTGTAATTTCTATGTAATGCTTCAATTCATTTATATATTTGCACAACACACTATCAGATAAAAAAGTGCCAAAATGTGTATAAGGAGGTCATCACTTTAGCTTAATTGCGCACAAATTTCCTGCAGACTCTGATGCTTAAGACCAATAACGAGACTGCTACAGCCAGAATAAACGCATTAGCCTATAAATTTAGAGCTTCTACCTGCTTTGCAAAGGGAGAATCATCTCTAAATGAGCCTAGTAACATTGATTTGTGATTAATCATTTTACTTAGTGACTCATCTATGATCACAGTACAACAAAAATGTCATGTTTGCTTAGTGGCATTAACTCCATTTATCTTCTCTGCATTCGGAGAATTGCCTTGTTGTCAATGTGGGACTGGGAATACAGCTGAACAGTACTGTTGTTAAAAGACTTATGATGTCAGTTTACCTAAAGCAGAGTATAGACAAAAAAGAAGAAAAAAATACTTTTTTGTTTATTTTGGTAACCATTCTCTTCCTTGAAACTTAATGATTCTGCTTGGTCGAGCCAAACCATTTGCGGTAACAATCTTGCATCTGCAAAACAAAACTAATTTAACCTGGTAAATCAGTATTATTCTAGTTGCTTCTGAATTTTTCTTTTTAAGGCCATCTCTGCAAGGTAAGAAGTACTCTTAACTCTACTTTTGAGACTATTTTGCTTTCCATTTTGCAGACTAAACCCAACCCTTGCTCACTATTAGAATGCTTGGCTTTGCCATGTTAGCACTGCGTTTCTAGTTGGATGCCATCAGAATGGTTTTCTCAGCATGCACTGCTAAAGAGCGTTCATGGAAAGCGATAGTCATTGTCTCTAAGAAAACTTTTCTTAATTGCTTTATGTTAAGAAACAGTAAACCCTTGCAACACTCCCTTCCCCAAGAGAAAACAAATCTGAAAGGAGCTATACTGTGCTTTGCTAAGATTTGCATTGCTCAAGAACAGGAATCAACATGTTAGGATTTTTTTTTTTAATAGCATCCCTGAATCAACGTCATAGTGGCAAGGATCTGCCTCCCTGGTCCAGCAAACAGAGCACTGGGTCTGGAAAGGAGATGCCTAATGTCTCGTGTCTTGTTCTTTTGCTCTATCTCTTGGCAGTGTGCTTTGTTGCTATTCCTCTTTAGTATTCAGCCGTTGTGTTGAAAGTGAAGCTTCTTTCCTCAGACTTCTCTCTGCCGCGCTCTGCGTTGCAACATCGCAATCTTAACCAGGGCCTCTGCTCGTTACCAAAAGTAAAGACTGAAGTTGAAGGTGAGTCGTACTTGTACCGTGCTTGAGAATAATAGAAATGCCCGCTGTGAACATGCCTGGAGAAGGATGGGGGTGTTAAGAATACAAAACATTGTAAAAGCTTCCCAGTGAAACAAAACTGCTGCTGTAATAATTTATATTGTGTTTTGAAATCCAAAAAGGCTTTGCTGATATATGCTCTGATAAGGTAGTACTGACGATTATTCTAATATTGGGGAAATATCTATATAGTCTATAATAATTAAGCTATTTTTGCACCATATAGTACATGTTTTCTGATGTAGGAAATATCAATATGAAATGACAGACTGCATAATGTAGGGCAGTACTGAAAAGAAAAAAAACCCTCTAATTACTGGACAAAGACTGTTGATTTTGTTCGTGAGTCTAGAGAGACGTTCCTAGCAAAACAAAACCTGGTGTGTGCAGAGCAAGCCACCTCCGTAACTGAAGCTTGAAAAAGGTTACGTTACAAACACTGATATAGCTAGATGCTATCTTATCCAAAACTAGATTTTTGCTGATCTGTGTATATTGCCAAGGTGATAAAAGGATTCACGTTGAGTGTTAGATCTGAGAAAGAAAGAAAGAAAAAGAAAACAACCCAAAAACCCTCAGAGGAAACTTTGCTTTAAAGAGCAATACGTACAGCCAGAAGGTTTAGTGAGGATGAAGAATTCACACCTGCCCTGTATTGCCTACTCAGTGTCTAAAAAGTCTGAATTAGATCTCTGCACCAGCAAATTACTTTAAAAAATCATTAATACTTGCATGCAGGCATAAATATAGCTGGCCTCTGGCTATGGATTTAGAGGGTAGGCATTGAGGGTTTCTTGTGACTATGGAAGCTGTTATCTTTAAAGGAAGAGACACAGTCCTGCAATTTCTTAATGGCGTCAGTGAAGCTTTAATAAAATCCCTACCTACAGCGAATGCTTGCAACTGTGGATAATACATCTGGAGAAAGGCGTATCGGTGTGATAAAACCTGAATTTAAAAAAGAGCCAAGGACTCGTCTCTGCTTCTGTAGTAGTGTTGGGGTTTTTTTCTTTAACTTTACAACTGAGACTGCCTGCCTCTGTGCAGTTTAGTGATGATCAATGTGAACATGCTGGAACTGTTTACATGAAGTAAGCTGAATCATTCGACCTAATATTCATTTGTTTGACTAAAGCCTCTTTAGAGCCACTTGTGATCTGATGACTAACGTGGCACAAAGATGCTAATGCTCAGTGTATACATAAATCATTAACTACTTAATTTGGATTTGGAAACCTGAGACAACAGAATGCTCCATGGAGAAGGAGCTATATTTATCTCTCTCCATCCTGAACCACCTGTCTCCAGAGACCTGGAATGCATTAGAAAAATGAATGTAATGACTGAACTAAATCTAGGTCCTCTGTTCCAGAAGAAAACAACAGGTTTTACGAGCAGAAAAGCATGGAAATCTAGGATCTGTTCTGCTGAGACAAAAAAAATTAATTTAAGTGGGAATAGCTAGTAATCTAGACGGATTTTTTTTTTTCAGTACTGCCAGGAAAAAAAGTAAAAGTTGAAGAAGAATCTGAAGCCAGCTATATATATTTTTTTTAACTTAAAAAAAATAATAATTTGGAGGTGGTCTAGGTAATAGTGTTTGTGGAAGAGAAAAAGAAGCTTTGGTCCCTGTACAACTCCGCACTGTAGGACTTGATGATTTGAAGTCAGACCTGAAAGCCCCACTTCAGCAATATTTCAGCCCATTCCTGAAGGCATATTTAACTATATTTCTTTAGTGAAGTGTATTGGCACTGATAAGGGACATGTATCTTCCAAACTGATAAGCTCACCTAGCTGGATACACATGATGTGAACAAGTTCCTGCCATTCAGAGCTGACTTTTCCTCTTCTTGTCACTGCTATCTTGTTCCTTATCCATGGTTATTCATTAAAGAGCTGTGTCCCACTGGCTAAAATACCATAAAGAATATTATTGATATTGGACCCTAATGGAACATGTCTGTGCTGGTGCAGGGCAATAAAATTTAAACTTGATAAAGGGAAGTTTTGAGACTAGTTAAATTTTTAGATATAAATTGGCAGTGAGAGAGATAAGCATTTCTTAATGATGTCAGTGAAAGAACTCCAACCTCTGAAGCTTTTGTTTTTGTTGTGTTACTTAAACAGGGTTAGGTGGGTGTATTTAAGTATGTCACATACACAGAGTACCAAAGCTGCGTCTGTGCCAAAGCTGGTTGATCCGGTGTTCGTTCCTGCAAGTCCAAGAGGTGTTATTGCCCCAGTTCATAGAGGGGAAAACTGAAGATGCTGTAAGCTAGCCAGGATCCTGCCACGTGTTGAGCAGAATGGGAAGCAGGACCCTCCAACCTTCCTCCTGACTACTTTATCTGTTCCTTCTTTAATACTACAGTACTACCAGATTGGACCTTGTCGTCTTCGTTTGAGTTGTTAATTTGACCCTCTTGTGTAAAGAGTATGGTAAATGAGAATCTACTGGCATGTTGCCAGTTTTTTTTTATTTGAGCCATGTTGTCACTCTGTGTTGATGATGATGAGTGTGACTGTTTCAGGAACAAGTATTTTGTTTCGTACTTTGGTGGTATGTTGTTTAACTGAATAGAAAGCTCTGTCCATCAAATCTGAACGTTAGGCAGGTTTTCTATTTAGTAAAGCAGACATTTAAAAAATTATTTTGTTTTAAACATCAGGTGGACTAGCTCATTCTTAGAGAAGCTTTACTTCTTACTTGTATTTACTTTTTTTTAACTTTATTTTATTTTTTTACTTTACTTCTTTACTTGTATTTAATGACAGCTTATCTTAAAGTGTTTGATCTGTCCTAGATAAAATGTTTGCTTCATCTTTAAATATATAGCATTTAAACCCTACTCTTTTAGATCTTTATGGTAATACAAATTTGGAAAAGTGATATGCAAAAAAAAAAATACAGTGTTGGAGGGCAAACAGGAATCATCACATGCTTCAGAGAAATCAAAATCACTTCAGCATAAGGATTTTAGCAATGTGCTCTTATTTGGCTTAAAAGCAGGAAAGTGAAGTTTAAGGGGCAAGTCAGTATTCTCACAAGGACTTGTTTTACTTCATGATATAAGACTTGGAGATCGCTTGTCAGCTACATTAGTTTTTAGAGTCTGTTTTTACAGTGAAGGATATATATACTTTGGAAGAAATGGTTCTTTTTCAAGGATAGCATTTTAATTTTATTTCAAATATTGAGTGAAGAGAGCTCCAAAGAATTTAGTACAATGAACCATTGCTATGTTCAAGACAGTAATATAAGGGTTTTTTTTTGTTTTTCACAGTTGCTAATAGCAACTTATGTGGCGAACATAAGTACAGCAATTTGAAAGAACACTGTGGTAATGTGAATTTCTTCAAGTAGTTAAATACTAATGTCTTTCACCACAACATCAATGTCAGCTCTGCTCCCAGTCAAAAAGCAAAGGACAAATGAACTTACCATTTTTATTTGCTTTTTTTGAATGGAAAGGTTTTCAGAAAACTGACAGTAGCCAGTCTAGTCTGTAATTTTAACTTGATTTATTTGAATTAGTGAATTCTTCAGTAAATACATCTCAGTACACTTCTTAAATATTTCTCCAGAGAGATTAAACATCCATTTACTTTAACTCCAGCGCTGCTTACAGACTTTAATTGCAGTGCCTGACAAACTTCCCGAGAAAGGAGAAGTGAAGAAAGAGGAAGAGAAGGTCACTCGTGTCTAGAGCTGTTGCAGCGAGGGAGAGCACTGGCAAGCATGCTTCGGCTGCTCATCTGAATGCCAGGCAAGTGTGTTGGTACAGCAGGAAGCGTAGCTGCATCGTTTACACTACAGATTTCTTTTGTGTCTGTGTTGATCGGGAGGAGTATTTGTTTACTGCTAAAGAACATGCCTTTCTGTGTGGTGTTCCCAGCTACTTGCTGCTCCTGTGTGCACCTAAGAGAGGCTGCGTTCATGTCATTCACCTTAATCTATGTTTGGGGTGACTTGGTTATTAGGAAGAATGTTTACAGCAAAACGCTAGATAGGAGTCCCATGCCTAGTGTCAATGGAGCACAGACCTGTCAGAAGAGCCTGGCAATAAAATTGACTAATTGTCAATGTACATCCTTGAGGTGGAGTTCTACCCATGTTAAAATTGATGTCAACAGGGTAGTTGATTTTAGCCTTGGGTTTATTTGCTCTTTGCTGCTGGTAACCATGGTATGGCATGTGTGTTCTTAAAGAAGACTGATGTGCTGTTGTCTTGGCTTGAGGCTTTATTGCAAAGGCTATGGAAGTTGTCAACAGGGCTTTTCCTATCCACAGCAAGGTCTGGACTTGGCAATGTCAAAATGGAAATAAAAGGCCCATGTTCTGTCCTCCTCCTTCATCTCTGCAGAATCCCCCACTAGCTCTCTTTAAGCCATCCTGGTTGAAATGGCAGAGACAAGTGCAAGTAACCTCCCCCACCCCTGGCATTGCTGCCCTGGCAAAGATAATCCCACTGGGAAAATGTCTTGGACGGAGCCAGAAGTATCTGCCAGAGTTCACCTTTAATTCTTTGTTTCCTGCCATCGCTGCTCCCGTTGTCCCAGGAGTTCACCCTTTAAAGAAGTAGTACCCTGGCTTCCTGGGACTTGCCTGTCCCCTGATAAACTGAGCAACACAAGTAAAGACAGACAGACCCGCTAAAGATCCCTTTTGAAACAGAAACCAGTTGCTTAAGAAACAACTCTTCCAGACTGGAGGCTTCTCTATCAATGCCACATGCTGCAGTGCCCTCTGACTCGCTTTTGAGAGGCATGTTTACAGACTGGCTTCACGGAGTGAGGAACCGGCCTTGCCGATTCAGCGTGCTAATGTAATCGTCCCTGAGACGTTGCTTGGCTGCGATGTGCTCAGAAGTGTCTTCTCATGCCCTTTTAGCGTTTCTAAACAAACGCGGGCTTAACTGGGAACATCCTTCTCTACCCTGGTAAAGTTTCTGGAAACTTTACAAAGGGAAAAGTATGGTAAGTATTTTGAAAGATATATATATTTTCTGCTATAATTAGGTAGAATATGGACATAGCATTATAGGTTCAATTAAAAGCCTGTCAGTAAAAGGCAGTTGTGTGCTACATAAAAGATTCTTTTGTTGAAAACTGGCCTGAGTTACGACTGTTTTATACACATTAATTTGCTTTGTACATACAGAATGGAGCTGATTGAACAGCATGATTGTCTGACGAGAGCTGAAAAGCAGCACTTGCTGTAGGTAATTTAAATTGAGCCCTATTATCATTTACGGATTTATTCTGCTTAGAATCAATAAGATGAAAAAGGGTCTGAAAGCTTTACGCTAATGCTAATCACTTCTGGGTCAGTAATTCCTTGTGTTCAAGTTATGTATTTCTTCCCTGTATTCACAGAGCTACTTGGGAAGTGAAATATTTAAAATATCTTCCACTGAAGAGAATCTTCCCACCTTTTCCACTTCACAGAGAATTCAGCCTTGATAAATATTTTGTTGTACTGAAAGAGTTCCCTGAGAGGGAAGTGACACCAACTGAAGGGACAAAAATGCTCCAGAAAGAAGCTCGGCGCAGAGTGCCCTGAAAATTTTGTTATAAAGCAGCATTCTTGGTGGCTGGAGATTCAACTTGAGCCTAGGATGCAGAGCAGAGCTGGGGTTCGGTAGCTGCAGTCATTTCACTTCCTACCATAGCAACAAGTTAGTTCCTGGATAATTTATCTCTTTGGGCTAGAGAGGTATCACTGGGCCCAGGACAGAAGAGAAAAGACGAAAGGGAGGTTAGAACCAGGATGATTTTGCTATAGTGATGCAATCAAGAGGGAATACCATGTAAGGAATTTATATATATATCAAGCAGAAAGGTAAAATGACGCCAAAAAATCAGCTCAACAAATTTAATTGTCCAGTAAGACCTTGGTTATTGTCTTTGGGGCTGCAGGCAAGGGGCAGAGGTGTGCTGTGCTGAAGGGTTGTGTCTGGCAAACTGGGGGAGAGCCAACAAGTTCTTACGAGGAAGAAACCTAAACACATCACTCTGAGCAAGGAGCCATGGTGGAGCTCCCAGTCCTCCAGACTTGTTTTGTTCCTTTTGAAGTTCAGAAACTGGTGCTAAAGGTATGGTTTAAAGAGAAGGCAAGTTTTTTTTTTTCTTTTTAAAAAAAAAAAAAACAAACAAAAAAACCCCCAAAAAACCACCCACCCAAAAAACCCAAAACCCCACTGTTACAGTAAGAATGTCTACTGCATTAATGCCCAATTGTGTCATTTAGGGGCTGTGCAGTAGTGGATGGACTGCATCCCCTGCAAAGAAGCCAGGAAGGGTAGTAAAAGAAGTGAACTGAACTGGATGTCTTTAGGAATCGGATTTGCAATGCCATGACAGAGCTTACTGCTGTCCGAAATCTGTGACTGATGCACAGAGCAGCAGAGAAGAGATGATATATAAGCCATGCTGCTGTGGGAAGGGCTCCTTGAGTCCTGGTTCTGCTCACTTGACCTCTCCCAGCTTTGCCAGGAAAGATCAGCTCTGCAAGTTGAGAGGGGGCCCAGACAATCGCTTCTGGAACAACTTATGTCAGGGATCGTGCTATGGCAGTGCTGAGGGTCAGGGTCCTGGCGGCACTGTAAAGTAGCAGGGTGAGCGATGCTCCTCTCCCTAAGGAGACCGTGCGTTGCAGACAATGCAAAGTGCAGCAAAAGGATGAAATGCCTTGCCTAAGGTGTGTGGAGCTGCGGGGGCAGAGTCAGAAGTAGAATTAGTCCTTCAAGGCCCAGGTGAGTGTCCCAGCCTCTGCACCCTGCTGCATCTCTGTTCAGATACGGGGAGGTTAGTTCTGGGTGATTAACCCATCAGTGCGATCACAACTGTAGTCCATCGTCTACACCACTGTTGGAGCTGATTGCCAAATCTTTGTTATTTCATCAACAGAGCGGTTTTCTCTCCTCATACTCAGTTTCTCCAGATACCTGAGAGTACTACTTCAGAGGTTTAACCTTTTTTTTTGTTTGTTTGTTTTAAAAAAGCCCAACATGTTAAACTTTTCTTGTATTAAAATGGGCTGGAGCAGCTAATACAATCTCTTGCAGCAAATAGGTATACAAACATCAAAGGTTTTGATAACTGTTAGCTGTATATTTTGTAATGCCTATTGTATTTCCATTTTGTTAGTTCTATTTAAAGAGCAGTATTATCATGCCCCATTTCCTGTTAGATAGTTCTATTTGTCTGCTCTACAGGAGGCAGGAGATTTTAGGGCCAAAAGAAATTATCTCTCAGTAAATTACTCCTAACTCCATTATGGAATACTAAGCACTCTGCCCTTACTGTGTAAGCAGCTTGAAGAGATAACATTGCAATTTATTTATTTGTTTTGTCCCATGTATATAGGTGACACACGAACTCATCTGAGCAGAGACAGTGATAACTGACAGGTACATTAGATCAGTCACATACAGCAAAGTTTACTTTGATTATGTAGTCAGTGTCAAGATGTACAGTAGCTGATGTCAGTTTGATCTCTCTTATGGTATATAATGGCTTGTCTTTTTCATGGTTGAATGGACACTAATTTTTGTCTAATAAGTAAGCTATCAGTTGAGTGTTTTAGAGAGTAGCCAGAGTTTTTTATCCTTCTGAAAGGGAAACCATTCGTGAAATTATTTTAAAATTTGTTTGGATTGCTTGTTGTATTCATTTTTCTCCTTCTAAAGTCCCCTGTTTACTCAAAGGTACTAAAGGTACAATATTTTCTAAGGACCTGCTGTGAATCTATTGCATTGCAATGCAATACATTGCATGCAACCTTTTCGTATTGAAATAGCAGAGGACAGAATATTTTCTGTCTGTTTTGATGTATAGCTGCCAAACTGCAAAGTCTGTATGTAACACCTTTGAAACTTTAAAGGGAGAGAAGAAACGACATTCTGTCATTACAACCCCCATCCTCCTCCTCTGTAGGTAATGTAGGAATTATCTGAGACTGTAACTTTGTAGGTTTGTTTTATTATTACTATGTGGCCATGATTTCAGTTGTGTTTATGGAAATAACTTATGAAAAGTACACTTTGCAAGGCATAATGTAACTGATTAATAATGGACTTAACAAGAAACCCCAAAGTAACGCTGGCAAGCTCTGGAAGTGAAGAGTAATGTTCTGGGCTGTCTGGCATGGCTTAGCTTCCTGACACAAGGGCAGTTCCATGGGAAACAGACATTTACAGTGAATAGTAATTTCAAAATTTTGGGTAATATGTCAATTAAAAAAAAAACAAAAAACCAACCAAAAAAAAACCCCTACAAGTATGGTAGTAATTGTTAACATCTCTGAACCCCGTACCGTTAACAGCATGCATCAGTGGGACCAGAAGGACTCCGTTCAGTACGGTTAGTTTTTCTCTTGTGCTTCTCACTGACAGATTGAGCCGGTTTAGCTCTAATTAAAGTGATCCGTGGCTCTTATTCAGCAGGGTGCTGAGGCCTTTGCCTTGTATGCCTGGAGCTAGGTGTTTTCTTGTTTTTCTTGTTCTTTTGTTTGTTTATTTCTTTTCCAGTCTAGAAATAAGTCTTCCTTTTAGATCATTACTAATGTATAGGAACTTCCCATAAAAAGCACTGTTTTGTTGGGGATGCCAGGAAGATTTACCAGTGAACGGAGACCACCTAGTTAAATGCAGGCTGTGAATAACTAGTTTTTAAGTTGTAACTGTGGGGGTTTTGAGCGTGCTTTTAGATTTGCTGCAATAATCAAAGCTTCCTTTCATTGTCAGGTATGTTATCCTTAGATATGCATGTCTAAGCCGCACAGCACTGGGATTTGTACAGACATCTAGGTGGCCTGCGCTATTTTTTATTTCTCTGATCCAAGTGTTTTTCCACAAGAAAAACTGCTGTACGCTTCAGTGTTGAGGCTGTGAATAATTTCATGTGTTTGACTGCAGCATAGACACATATTTTTGTCTTAAACATTTTCAAGAATAACTGTTCTTGAAATGGCACCTTCATAAGGTAAAATTCTGCAAGAGTCTTTAGTAATGGCCGTGTCTGTGCTGGAAACAGTAAATTATGTTCTCTCCTGCCTTCTCTTGGACTTGGGATGAGAAACTGAGATGCAGATTGAATTCTTTTTAAAATGGAGAATTTTGTTTGTGCTCTAGTAATGCCTGGAGCTGCTCCTTTATAGTCTTCAAGGCTGTGTCTTGGCAGTCCTTAGCACTTGCCATCCACTTTGCTTGGGGAGGGTTTTTTCATGTTTTTTAAATTTTTTATTTATTTATTTTTTTAATGTCCAGGGCTGGGCTCAGAGCACTGCGCTCACCACAGTCCCAGAGCAGAAACCCTGCTGTGGAGCTGGGAACTGAGTATGAATCTCTTCCATCTGTTCCTCTGTCCTCCAGATGTAGCCCCCTCACTCCTCCGCTCTCCTTTGCTTAGCTCTGCACAAAGAAGGTGAGCGCTTACAGCACCACTGCTAAAACATCAACTGAAAACTTTATTGCTGCAGTCAGTACCTTCTCTGCTAGTTCATTTTGAGAGAGCACTAACAGAGGTAAGACTTAGATGTTCTCATAACTTACTGATGAGAGTGTCTCCAGGCTCTTCTCATACATTAACATTGCAGCCTTCTTCACTTCTCTTCCTATATTCACTTCGGGATATAAAGAAAATAAAGCTATAATAATGTTGTCCTTTCTTGTCTTCTTTCACAAACATTAATCCCATGATTTTTTATCAGTACAAAATAGCCCTGGAGATAGGGCAGTCTGTGGATCAGCTTCTATGAAACTAGAAAACTGAAATTATTTTGTTTAATTGCGTGTGAAAGTCAACTTTTGTCAAAATCTCTAGCTGTGACTGGGCACTTACAAAATGCAATGTATTCTTTTCTTTAGCAGATCACCTAAATACATTTTACTAGCAACCCTTTTGAACCAGATGAAACTGTAATTCAAGCTGTCTTGTCTGCTTCTGCTTTTGTTCACAATAATGTCACTATGCTGCTCACACCAAAGAGATAAAAACTTAAGTTTTTATCTGTAACAGCTACATCAGGTATTTTGTCCTGGTTTTGCTGCAGATCATTACTGACGAGGTAGGTTTTCTAAAAAAAAAAAACCCCAAACAACCCCAAACCCACAAAAAAACCCCAAAACAAAACCAAAAACAAACCCCAACAACAGTCCCCCATTCAGTATATATTTTTAATGTAAAAGTTTTGTTCCTCCATCAGTGTGACTTTGCAAGCTCATCCAAACCCTCCAGTGATTTCCCGCCAGCCGTCGCAGAGCAATTCTTCTCCAGCTGGAATGTAGGAAAATGTTGCTGCAGCCAACAAATGAAGTTAACTGAGAATATTATGTTCCTTCCAGGAATTGTGCCTTGGCATACAGCTTGACTGAACATCTTCGATCCTCGAAGGTTAACCTCACATTTTTCAGTAAACCGAATACGTTAGGGGGTGGGGGTCGGCATGGCCAAGGAGTGACGAGAGGACAAGCAGCTGGGAGAGCTGGCTTCTTGCGGGTGCTCTGCCGTTGCTGTAAGTAACGTGTTAGCTGCTGCGGCGCCTTCATCTGCAGCGGGGACAGCCCTATCCTCAGGGCTGGACGGGGCAGGAGGGATGTCCAGGACAGCATCCAGACCTCGAAGTAGTGTACAGGCAGTGAATGGATGGGTTCTGCATGGGCAGAAGGAGCAGCCTTAGCTGAAGTCAGGTATTTTTTAAGCCGTGGGGAAGTTCTAGGCGCAAAGATGAGCTGGTGACGCATCCCTTCTTGTACGTGCTTACTTATCACTGCGCTGGGTGCCCGTGGCCGGGGGCTGGCGGCGGGGCGGCGGGGTCCCCTCTGAGGAGAGCGGCGGGGCTGCCCGGTGCAGGGCACAGCTGAGCCCCTCAGCCAGGCTGGTGGCGCCCCACGGGAAGCGTATTTAAGGAAGGGCGAAAGGCTGCTGGCCAGCGAGGGGAAAAGCGCGAGAAACAGCCCCGCACAGCGAGGGCCGGGCAGGAGGAGAGGCTCCAGGCCCCAGCAGAGACCCCCCTGCGGCCGTGGAGAGCCCCCGGGGGAGCTGGTTTCCCTGACAGGAACGGCAGCCATGGAGGGCCCACGCTGCAGCAGGGGATGGTTTCGTGTGGATCAGTGTGGACTCTAACACAACCCACTAGTTCGATTTTGTTGTAATCCATACGTAGAGCTGCTTCAATATAAGGTCTACAGAAACGCCCTGACCTTAACTGCATTTTATGCAATTTGGGTGGTTGTATAGTTCAAGTAAGTGAAGTACAGGTGGCACGCAGATCATCCCATGCTTCTTCCTATGCGTATTTTGTTCATAGAGCTTCCTGGGAAGCCACAACTCGTTGCTGGTAAGTATAATTACATTGCCAGGGATACACTATGTGCAATCTCTCTCTCTTCCTTTTTTTCTTTTCTTTTCTTTTGGCAGTCTAGGCTTTATCTAGGTGTGATCCATGGCATTTAATGATGGTGTTGAAAATGAACAAGTTGTTAAAAATCTCAATAAAAGCAAAAAGCAAAAAAAAA
>VZTL01036329.1:0-39320 GCA_013400535.1 Scopus umbretta
TTTTACCTCACCTTATGTTATCTCTGACAGCTAGTGAAAAGGAGAGCCCGGGCTGAATCCCAGCACAAGTTAAAGTAATCTTAGGATTATTTTAACTAGCACCAGAGGATGGCATTCCAGTTCAGAATCCTTGCCCATAGTGTACAATATCAAACCTGGACTCTCACTCACACTCTGGAAAATTCATCTGGCAAGATGAAATTAGTGTGCTGAAGATCAAAAGATATTTGGATAGAAAATCTGTTACCCTTAGAGGTAACTTAAAACCCCATATGTTTGAAAAAACATTTCATGTCCACCAAGTCTGCTGTTGTACAGCTGTATTTAAAACAAATGTTTTTAAGGAATCAAAATATTTTTGATGTTGGTGTGTTCTGGAAGCCAACTTTTTTATTTTATCCTTTTCCTGTTCAAGGTCTTATGCTTTTCCAAACATACAAAAAAATCCCTCCAGGACTACTGAGTTATTTGGAACTAAAATATTTTCTTCTTTAGGTATTACATATTTTCAGGGTCTAAGAGAAGTTTGAAGATTTCACATATGTCCAATGGCCCACTATGAGACAGTTTAAAACATCCATCATTTTATAGATGGAAAAGAACCACTAAATCTAAACAATCATTGCATGACTAAACTTGTGAGATAGTTCACTGAAACAAGCCCCAAAACACTGGGTAGGCAACACACACACTGGGTGATTTTGCTACTGCAGTTGGGACAGTGGTTACCTGATCATAAACCGAATTGCAGGCAGATCAAAAGATTCTTAAAACAATTTTGCCAATACAGCTAAAAAGAACAAAAATTAAAAAAAAAAAAGCTTGAGGCCTGATATGGCTAAATTACTATCATAAAACCTACAACTACCACCTGGCAAAACTAAATTGGCTGGGCCACAGCGCTATTTGTGGCCTGGGCACAACCTACAGACCCATTTTGAGAACAGATGAGCAAACTGTGTTCCTTTACTCAGTTTTTAATCAATAAGCAACTCGCACAAAACATGTGATGGATTTCTAACCACAGCTGAAATACTGGGGTCTTCATTAAATATGAAAGATCATCAGTGCAGTACACTTCCTTAACAAAAATTTACACTGTATTTAATTAAACAATTTCTTTTTCTGTTGTTAGCAGCAGCATCTACCACTTGCTATTCTACTCTTTGGTTGATAAGTAGTATTGTTTCACTTCCACACCACCTGTTCGTTTTTACTTGCAGCTTTTTCAATCATCTTTAAGAGCACTCCATATTTTTGAAGGCTTCACGAATTCCCAAAGGTCCTACTTCATCCCAAGTCCCCCAGCAGCAGTAAGCATACAGAACTGACTGGTACCTACAAATCTGCCACTGGAGTCACAATATAATTGTAAGGTGCATTTATTACTTTTGTAATAGAAGTTGGTCCCTGGAGCATATTCTGAGCATTTGGACCCAAAGAATATACTACAGGGATCACTGTTTGCCAGCAAAGTATCTTATGGAAAAATTAAGTGTTTTAAAGTATTCATTGTTTTTCATGTGTCTGTGATTCCATGCACCCCCAGGCTAAAGAAAGCCTCAAAGAATAATAAGTAGATGTCTAGATGGGATTCACTTGCACATTTGAAAAAGCATGTTCAAAATAAAACTATTCCTAGCAGTGTGTTAATGTGCTACTATTTGCAGCTGATTTCTAGAGAAAGATGCCTAGCTGAAGTTTCAGAGCTCTTCCAGTTAAGATTTGATGATGAAAAGGATTTGTGCATGTAGACAACTCATAGGCCAAGAACATTCAAGAACATCTTTGTCAGAGCCTGTTTCCAATAAAGCTACTTGAATTTACATGCTCGTTTGTAAGTCAGGGAATCAGCTCGCTTTAGTATCCAGTTGCCTCCATGCCACTTTGTGCCTAAGGTAGAGAAGGAATTGGAACTTCTTCCTGACACCTCTCCTGCTGAAGCACCTAGGATTTGCGAGCCTCTGTGGAAAGTAGTGTCTTCCTGAATGGAGCAAGTGCCAAGACAGTCCAGTTAAACTGTCGAAAGTTTCCAACATAAACTTGAATCAATATTATTTGAAATGAAAACCTGGGCCCGTTTCCAGACACTCACTGGTATTTTACTAGCAGCTGCCAAATGGGAGATACACTGCAATCAGGAGCATACAGAGTGGCACCAGAACCCACCTAAGTTCACATAAAGGTTGTAATGAAGATGCAGCAATATTGTCTTCAGTACAGGCTGTGTAAGTATGCCTGTGCTTTCCTTACCACCCACTTAACACAGATCCAAGATGTACCTCCCCAGTGACTTAACCTGATCTGTCTGGAAGTTCTATTGTAAAAACTTATGATAAAATATGAAACAGAAGATTTTAATGAATGACAAAAAAAGCCGCAGTTCAGGAGAAGTCTATCATTTTGACCAGAACATACTACATGTCCCTGAAAAAAATAGAGTGAACTAAATAGCGTCACCAAAAAAAAAAAAAAACCAGCAAAAAAAACCCCAAACCAAACCAAAACAAAAAACACATCAGACTATGCTTAAGTGGATATCAGGATACAGTGGTTAATTGAGCCAAAACCTTTTTGGAAGGAAAACATGCCTTTTATTCAGTAGTTACAAGGCATCAGGTCCATACTCGGATCCCTTTAAAGGTATGCAGAATGAGAGGGACTGTAACACAGGAATGCATCACGGACAATCTCATACTACAGATGGTTTGTTTCAAAAGTCTTTTATACCTCAGTTTACTATGAAGCTAGATTTGATTCGCTGTGGGAGTTGAAGGCCTTTTTCAGGGCACAGTTCACATGGGATCAAGAAGTATCAACTGAAGAAAGAAAAGCTGGAACTATTCCCTGTATGTGTTCACCAGTTTGCAGGACAAGGAAGCAGACTGCCTTTGCAGAGGATATCAACATCACCAAAAGACAGCTTTTTTAATAAAGCAAACGCCAGTTGTTTGCTCCCTCTTAAACAAGGGAGATAATCCCTTCCCTAATCAATTAGAGCTCTAAGCTTTCTCAGCTCACTTTCTCAGCCTCAGCTGGATCTTATAATATGTATGTGCAGATTGTAAGGCACTATGGAATTCATTAAAAGAGTAAATTGTGCCACAAAGATACTGTGAGAGGAAACATCCACACTGGGTGTTAAAAAAGTCAATACAGCTGACAATTTGAGGGGCAAGGGCTGTTTAAATCTTGCATGAAGATGATTTCAGCTAGGACAAAACTCCCCAAAAACTTTGAAACAGAAAGGGGGTGGGGTGAGTGTGGAGTGCAGGAGGGACAAGAATTTCCTTAACCACAAAAGTCCGGATTTGCATTTGGAACTTCAGAGGCTTAAGATGACATTTCAGCCTGTTCTCTGGGCGGTTTGCTCTAAGTACAACAAGATTGAAGAAGTTCACCAATGCTAACCACGGGCTGTACACTGGCATGAGCAAAGAAGCACAAGTGTGAGAGGTTTCTGCGTCCAAAGAACCTTCTGTGCCTCTGCTAGTGCCACATTTGGGGACAATTACCTCATACACCCCACACACCATACATCCCTAATTTGGGCTATTTCTGGACTATATATCAGGAAATTCAAAAGCTGCAGACCAACCATAACTCAGGGTATATAAAACACATTAAAGCAATGGCTCTTATTGTCTTTAAGAACCCCCAGACTGCAAAGAGTAGCAGCAGTTTGGTAGTTTTAAGAAGTCAGACAAATTCTAACATTCAACACATTTTAAGCCAAACCCTGTTCTCTGCCCACTTACTCCATTTTCAAACACTGTAGCTAATAAAGTGCCTTTCATGTCAGCCCCTTTTGAGGTATCCTGTAATCATAAAGTTATTAAACAAAAAGACATCTAAGGCAATTAGTTGTTAACGTTAAAATAGACAGTTTGCTGATTCTGAACACTGAGACTGTTTAAACTGGCAAGCCTCCCAGCCTGCCTGGATAGAAGAAACAATTTGATTCACATTTCCCATACATTCATGCATATTTCCCCCAAGTTCACAGACACTTTTGTTCTCCAGCTACCTCAGCCTCACTCCTTGTTGCTGCAGTACTTCAGTTGTGAACCCATAACTTTTGTTGTCCTCTTTGATGCTGGAGGCGAAAAAATACACTGCGCTCAAATTCTGCAAAGCCTTATGAATTTTTTCCACATTCCTGAATGTCTACAACATGCGTATTGGGCCAATAGTCACGAGATTTCTGTCACTTTCAGGTAGCATCTGAAGTACATAACGAGAAAACAGGTTTGTTTTCCCACATCTATGTTGAAAGATAGGATTGGTTGATCTTGCAGCTCAGGGGAAAAAGGGATATCAAAAGTCTTTGTAGTTTGGGACTTCTATTTCCACTTCTGCTGGGAAAAGCGTTATGAAGACTGATTACTACATGGTGGATAAAAGGAATACCAAGTGTTATGACCTATGTAGTAAGAACACCCAGGATGTGACTTGCCACTCAAAACTCATGGATACACGTGTCTTCAGCTATCTGTGTGTCCTGAAAGCCCGAACAAGAAAACAAATCTTTTTCCACATTGAAGTATACACACTCTTCAACCACACATGCATGCACAGTTAGAGCTACAGGGACTTTGCCACACTAATCTGAGACCTGCAACTTGTTGTTCTGAGACATTCTCAATACTCATCTGCACGAAGAGTGCCAGGTCTCACAGGACTGGATGAATTCTGAGTAACAGTGCTAATAGTCTTTAATCCCACAGGACCTTTATTAATCTCCTAGAGAAGCCAACAGAAAGTAGCAGCATCGGTTTAGGAACAGGTTTCTATATTCCTTATTTAATTTTTGGTTGATTGCATAAATCCAATGTTTGGAGTAGTCAAATGCCTGCACAAGAGAATCCAGAAGAAAGACATCCTTGCTGAGGACAAGCTAACACTTGCAGCTCTGTCAGTGTTCCTGATTTTAGGTGCTTAGGCCTAAAACACAGATAAACCAGGCATTATCTGAAAAACAGATTAATGCAGGTAAAGGACTTGGAGGATGCTGTTAATTAGTTGTTAGTAGAAGCTAAGGCTGATAAAGCTGCTGAGAAATTAAACTTCCTTCATAATTATTAAGTTGTTCAAAATACCGAGACCACCTACTCCTCAAAACTGCATTTCTCTGTTACAGTCAGAGAGAGGTTTGACACTGCTTTGAACAGTGCCTTCTGTCAGTGCACAGATTTACACTTGGCTGAACTTCTTACCAGCTATCTCATTTTACCAGTTTCTCTGGTTCATGGAAACCCTCTCTTCATATGATAAATGCCAACTTTACAAAGTGGAAAAGCCAAACAGTCTTGGCAAAATTACAGTATTCTTGCACAGACTCTCAGGTAAATTTTCAAGTAAGAACTCAGAGATAAATTAAAATATATCCTCATTTTACCAAGGGAAGGGTTAGTTACTGCTTAGGACTGTCCAATTTCAAAAGACCAGAGCTTCAAAAAGGGCATTCCTCAACACAGCAGTGTCTGTACTTGTTGTTAGCTGTTAGATAGGCTATGCCACGTAGCTACAATCGAGGCTCAGACTTTGTTGAGATGGGCCACCAATTGCGTAAAGATCAAAAGAGTAACAGGATACCTCTTCAGCAACAGCAGCAAGATTCTGCACCAGCTCTACTTGGTTTGATAGACTACTGGAATTCTTAGTGGCAAAAGAAATAAAATGAAAGGGCTCGATACATAGCAGCAGATTAGTATAGGAGATCCAAGCTCATGGTAATCTGAGCTGCAGCTTTACAAAAGACTTTCTGTGGTGCTGCATGGCGTAACACCAACATCCACAGTGGGGTAGGGTTTAGGGTACACTTGGTCAGATGTAATTACAGATCAACCGGTTTAGGAGCAATGCTATTTCAAGCACAGCTATGATTCACATTGTAACAACCACAAAGCTAAAGGCTCAGTATGCATTTTAATTTTGCCAGCTGAGTTCTTTAGTGACGTGTGAAATGTTTAAATTCAACATAAGATCACATCAGCATAGAGAGGCAGTATGCACTTAAAGACTTTTTTTTTAATGTACAAGAAGATAACAACACATCAAACGGCAAACAGCAGTAATAGCATCCGCAGTCCAAGAAGAAACAATGGAACAGCCATTTGAAAACAGAAAGCAGAGCCTACCTCTACTGATTTTGTATCTTCAAGCTTCCTCACTTCCTATACATGACTTGATGATCCAACAGCTTTTTACCTTGAGTAAGCTGTGCTTTGCTGTTGACAAATCCTCAACCCCCAAAATCCAGTAGGGTTTATAGCACTCTACTACTTCTCTAAATAGATCTCAGTACATTTCCAAAAAAAGCCCAGAGAAACCTGCTATATCTCACCATCACTACTATTATTATTATTCAAAGCTCTCTTTATTTGACAGGCTACCTCTCCTTCCCAGTTCCTCCAGACAAGCTGACTGCTTGAAGCTTCTTATCACATTCTGCTATTTGTTAAAGGCCCCTCCATGCATTTTTAATGGATAGAAGATGAAAGAAGTGCTGTCTCTTACCCTTAGTAGTTAATAGGGTGCCCTTGGGGAGTCTAAAACACATATTTTGAAAAAGGATAAATGCTCTTGAGCTACCAGAGATGGTCTGAGCAGACATACAGCAAGACTGCTGACTACAGCACTTGAAAGCATACTCTTAACATCACAACTGACTACTATATTCTTTAGACTCATTGTCCAAAGGTGTAAAGAGAAGCCACTACAGTTAGTTCTCTTATATTCCCAAAGTGGTCAGTTACTCAAGTTAACTGAAGCCAACTTCACTCTTCAGTCTCTGAGTAATGTAAGAGGATTTAGGGTCAGTACATCTCCTGCTAGTGTCAGCAGGTGCAATATTTTTCCCCTTTAAATCACTGTCTTTTTGTTATCTGTTTTTAGCATCATACCTATTACCAAGGGTATCTTTTTCCAGAAAGCTTTTAAAAAACTTTCTTTATTCAAACAGATTACAAACCCTTTTAGCTATTTCATATGAACAGGCCATTTATTTGAGCTTGTTCCTTTCTTCTAGTATGAAGATCATTTGATTTACTAATACTAATGCAAGAACTAAGTTATCACATCATCAAAAAGAAAAGTATCACTGTCTGTTTTACAGTCTTTTTTAATGACCTAGGAAAAAAAAAGTCTGATAGAAACATACCTGTTGAAAATTATAATGGTGAGAATATTTTTTTTGTATTCACATAAGTAATTTACTATCATTTACAAAATACTATGAAAGATAACCTAGCTGTATAGCTACCACTTGGCTTTTTTATAGTTAATTTATAGTAGCTTTCACAATTTTTTTATTTCATGACTTAATGGAAAATTGTCTATGGCAGATTCTTTCAGCTTAGTCAATACTTAGTCAATAGTCTCTGAATACATTAGGAACAAGTCATTGCTAACAGAGGAGGTCAAAGGAACACACATTCAAGGTGGTTCATAAAAGTTGCCTATTAAATAGTTAATAAAGATTCCGTCTGAGAAGTCATCATGAAAAATATTTGTGTAACGTGAATAAGACTAAATCACAGGTTTACACACCTACCTTATGTTTATAAATTAGGTAATCTTTCTTAAAAAACTTTATGTGAAGAGACCTATCTATATTGTTTCAGACTAAGAATCTGTTATCCACCTTTTTATCTGATCGTTCCATGAGGCTGCTCACCTCAGGATATTACATGTGGACTGCAGCCATTAACAAAGGCTCCTGCCTAGTGCATGCTGAAACTACTGAAACCCAAAGGCTTCACTGAATGTAGCACCCAGTCTCACCTTCCACTGACTGCAAAAGAAACCAGCATACCCTTGAGAAGCTAGCAGCCTGAAGACTTCTAGTGGCAGACATTCAGTGGTCCAAAGAAAGATTTTGAAATATTTTCCTTCCCTGATCATTATTTAGAGATAAGATTATAACTGTCCTAACCTGAAAATAAGGTGGCATAACAAGATCCATATTCCCAAGAAGCAATGTATCTGCAGAAAAGTATTCATGATTAGTTCTACTTAAACTGAAGGTAGCCAGAGAATCAGTGGTGACTCAGAATTAAGCTGAGGCACTGAACTTTTTACACTACAGGGCAATGACATTCTATATCAAGTTTTTTTATTTTTTTTTTTTAATTAAAAGATTGGTGTGGCTCTCTAAATCAGAAATTCCATTCAAAGTTTCTCCTTCAACAAAGAACATTCACTAGCACATTCTCCTGAAATATTTCTGACGAATTTGTGACTACACAACCAACAAACCAATCCTATACTGCAGGGCTGTAGTCCTTTAACCACTTCAGTAAAGCATTATACCACCACAACAAATAAATATCCAGATTAGGCCCAGAGACTACAATACCAATCTACTAAGATATTCAACATCTACAAGCCAGAGTTCTCAAGGAACAGGCTTTGGCCTGTTAGGAAATAAGAATTCAAACACACATAAACTTTTTCCAGATCTTCCTGGAAAAAACAGTTTCACATATCATCAGATCACAAAACCAAGCCTGCTGCCTGCTTTACCCAACACAAACTTGCAGAATTCTGCTGAAAATTTACCTGCACAGGGCTGCCCAACAAAGCCAACAATATCTCCAAGGATTTTCCAGCTACAGCTGCCTCTGGTGCTCACACACCTGGAAAAGTGAAGGGAATAATGCATCACTGCATGGACCATGTGGCCCCAATTACATGAACTGCTTGAAGGAAGAAAGGTAATCAAGTAGCAACCTACCAGTTGCCCCAACCCATCTGTATCTGAGACTTTGTGGATTTTCAGTTACTTCTATCTTCTACCATGAAAGAGTGTGGAGGCAACATAACATCATCTATCTCTATTACTTTTTTTGACCTTCTCTATTTCTAGCTCATAGCCTGCTTAAAGCAGTAGCTCTAGGCAGGCAAGAGCGCTGTAATCCAAGATGCTTTTATATGTTTTTTCCCATTTATTTAAAAAGCATCTTAATTCCTGTCGTTTATGACTGGTGAAAACCCTAGATAATAGCAATTCAGACCTCCATTGGAAGACTCTGCTTTTTATTTAATTTAAAGAAAAGTCAGATCCCTGACTGTTCTATGGGGCTATGTTCCCAAAGCCATATATTCAATATACAAGGAAATAGATGGCTTTGATTTTAATCAGTATCGCACTTCAAACACGCTGTCACGTAATCCCATTTGAGGATGTAGTCACACTGAATAAGGGAGCACACCGAAAGAAGACCAATGCTGCATGGAAATCTGCTGTACTCCTTCAGGCCACAGTTGTGAGGTATTTTACAGTAGTACAAAAACTACAAAGAAGTTAAACTATCAGTACTTTAGAAAGCATGAAATTGTCTCCAAATTACTTCCTTCCTTCTTGGGTTACATGATAATGCCCAACACCGCCCTTATTTCCACTAAAAAGTAAGTCAAGTGCTCTTTTCTGAGCTCTGTAATGAAAAAATCACCGTGAAGACTAGAGCCAAGTTCTGCCCCGTGCTTGGGTGAGTAATGGCAGCGTCAGCGTAAGAGAGGCACCGTACGCAGACCTTGCAGATGAACCTTCTAATCTCCCCCTCCCTGTAAAGTCACAGGGAAGATTTAAATAAAACCTTTGCTCAGGTCCTGCCTGTACATTTAGGGGAGTCTGAATTCACCAGAAATGTACAGCCATCCCGCATTTCCTTACACATTTGACATTCATCATGTCACCACGCATGCGGCACCTGAAGCCCAGGCAGACTGTTTGGTGACTGCACTCTAGGGAGAAAATGGCCACGCCAGCACCTCACCAGTGGGGAGCCCTGTAACTGGAAATGTCCTCCTAGAGTAAGCAGGGGACTTGTTTAGCCCCTGGCATGGCACCGCAACATCTTTCCAACAGGGAGGGCATTTTTGTGTTCGCAGTATCCACGGTGGAGCCCAGGACTCGGCCTCGCAGCGAGGGCAGAAGCCAGCACGCGTCGGACATATCCACCGCAAGGTGTGCTGTGGGACTGTGTTTTGTGAGAGACTGAAGAAGCCAGATACCTCTGTTTCTGCCAGGATGCCCCAACAAATGCTTCTTCCACCTGAAACCGAAGCTAGAGCAGCCAAGCCTGTGCATCCCTCACACGAGGGAGCAGGGTGAGGCGGCGGGTGCGTGGCCAGACCTTGCGCAGGGCAGGCAGCACCGGCCGGCTGAGGAGGAGCACGGGGGACGGGGCTGGAGCCTGGGGGCAGCAGCTGCAGGGATGGTGTCTTAGAAGGGGGCTGCACGCAGGGGTGTTGGTGCACAAAAGCCTGAGCAAACACAGCAGCTGTGACCGCGGCAAGCTGGTTGCAGTGACCATGGCCTGTTGCTGGTGAACAAAATCCTTGGCCGGCTCCACTGCCCGCTCGAGCTAGCAGGCAGGCCAGTAGCAAATGACAGGGTTTCTAAAATTCACAATTTTTATTTTTTTTTAAATTATAACACACTAAAACTCCAGTTGTCTGTCGCTGAAGTTGCCCTTACTTGATACAGAAAAATTCTTGCTGTTGTCTTGAAATTTCCATTCACTATAAGGCTTGCCTTTTCTGGCAGATGAATCTTTACTAAGGAGCAACAACATATAAACAGCTCGATTTCAAACAGAGCTCTTGATGCAATGCAATAAACAGAAATGCGGTATTATACAAAGCAACTGTCTTACTGCCTGTTCCCATAGCTCTGTTGGTTGTTCACAGCTCGCTCCATCTAACAGATGTTTCATTCTGTAAGTCAAGCCTGAGTCTCTACATCTGCAGCCACAGTTCATGAAATCAGCTAATTCAATTGCACAGTAAGAACTGCTGCTTCACGGCTGCAGCAAGTTCTACAGTCTAACCTTTGCATGCAATAGCTGCTTGGGAAGTGAAATTGAACCCTACCCTCACCGAAGTCATCATTGGATGATGCTGTAGTAGAAGGTACTTTTATATTGCCTGGTTTGGGTTGGTTTTTTTCTTCTTTTAATTACATCNAATTTCCTTCAATCAAAACCACATCTTTTTTTCACTGCTACGCCCACTCTCCCCATTACTCTTATGGTATGGAACAAGCCTCGCCTTCACACTACTCAGCATGCTGACTTTCAGTGCCTCCTTTGCCCCACCAAAAAACTTCAACTCCGTTTGACATGGGAAGAATTTCACAAGGTCTCTGAGTACACACATATATAAAACCTCATATCAAAATGAAGTTCTTGTGACCTGAGACTTCCAAGGTGACAATAGGCACTCTAAGATTTGTGGAACAAAGACTTCCTTTTCCCAATTAGTGTACCTCGAGTATTGTGTTCAAAGAAAAAAACGTCATTTTATCAAAAGCTGAGTCTACCAAAAGTCATGCCCTTATGCAATATGCATGTACAATTAACACATTCTGTGGTGTACGGTATCACAGACTTGGAAATATTACAAGTATGCATGAGTGATCTGAACAAAGATAGGTCAGCTCGATATGAGCTACATTTGCTTCTTGCAAAGGTTACGAGTGAATGTCGCCTAAATGACATCTGCATTGCGTTAAGGCAAAACTCCAAATTACTGAAAGAAAAAACAGAGGGGAATCATTCAGATTTAAAGTGGTTCCTGAAAGGCAGGATTGTCATAAAAACTGGGTCGCAAGATCTACAAGTTGGCCAATGGCAGAACATAGTCTAAAAATAGAAGTATTAACAGATTAATTAAAAGATAGAAGTATTAACAAAATACCCTCTAATTCTAATTAAAGGCTTGGCTGATTTTGTATACAACCAGAAATTTCAGCAGAAGGCCCAACTGGCAAAGCAAGGAGCTGTTAATGAATTAAAATGCAAAAAATAAAACATACAAGAAGCAGAAACAAGGACAGGCAACAAAGGAGGAATATAAAAGCATTGCTTGGGTAATTAGGGATGGTATCAGGAAAGACAGAGACCAGTTGGAGCCCGAGCTGCTGAGGGGCATGGAGGGTAAAAGGAAAAGAATTCTGTAAGCATGCTAGAAGCAACCTAAGGTTCAAAGGAAATGTGAAGCTGTTGATGAATGGGGGAGTGTCTGCCTCAATCTGGTGGCAGACAATATAGTGAAGGCTGAAATACTCAGTGATGTTTTTGCCTCAGTCTTCAAAAAGTTCCCAGACATCCATACACACCTGCACAGTTTGAGAAAGGAAGAAACGCAAAAGTAGGAGAGTTAAAGGCTATTTACAGAAACTGGGTGTATTCATGTCTACAGAGATAGATGGGACCCACGGAAGGATGGTGAAAAAGCTGGGTGATGTGATAGTGAAGCCACATCATCCTCAGAACATGTGATGATGTAAGGAGGTCCATGGAAAGGGGCTAAATATTACAGTCATCTTTAAGGGTTCAGAGGAAGACCTGAGGAACTAAATGCTGGTCAGCTTCAACTCAGTCCCTAGGAAGACCATGCAGCACATCTCCTTAGGATCCATTTCCAAACAAATGAAGGACAAGAAGGCAGTGAGAAAAAGTGTGGATTTACAAAGGGCAGATCAGCCCTGACCAATCTGATTGCTTTCTCTAATGAAATCACTTGCTATGTGGACAAAGGGGGAGCACTAAATATGATATACAGCCCTCAGTGACTCCACACATCACAGCCACTAGTTTTATCATTGTAAAAACTTCTGCAATGCCTACAAGTCACAACTACCTTTCCTCAGCTGCCAAGATACCTATGGCTTCTCCAGCCTTCCAAGATCATTTGCTTCTCTTTCCTGACACTTTGGACCTCCTCGCTGAGGTTTCCCTGTTTTAGCTGTTTCATGTCATGGGACAGCTCACAGCTGAGTATTCTGCAGAGCTGCTTAACTCATTTGTACAACACCTAGGACAGTGATTACACGCAATGATCCTCTTGTTCTCTGAACTAATAATTCCTTGTACATTCCATGGGATTTTTTTCCCAGTTAGTAAATGAACTTGGAGTTATCAGAAACATTCATTCAACATAAAAATCCTAACTTAACAAATTTTCTTCTGGACATTTTACACCTCCAAAATAATTGTCTTCTTACATTAGTTCCAGTTGGGTGAATGTTTTGGGCAAGTCCAGCCACATAGACACAACGCATCTCATTTCCTTTAGTCAATCACACCGTGCTTTTCTCTTTTTACAGATGAAAAAAAAAAAAAAAAGAATGCAAATCAGTCTCTGTATATTTAGTTTCTGCTTATTTTGTATGCTTTTTAGAAGACGAGGATCAAAAGATGATCATTCTGCTGAATTCCCTCCCTTGTGTTTATTAGTGCACATTTTATCTGACAAGTTCACTTTTTTAAAAGAAGATGCTTTGTTGCACTTAGGGGAGTTTCAACTTATTCCATTAAAATATTTTAAATCCGTTTTTGTAGCTCTTCTTTCTAGATTATTTCTTAAAACATCAAAAATGCTTATGACAGGTTTTTTACTTTAGAGGGTTGTCATTTTTATCATAAAAGTTAAAACTGAAAAAAAGAAAGAAAGTATTGCTGTGTTTTTCTAAGTGAAAGTGAATTTAACTCAAATTCCACACTGATTGGGCCCACACTTATATGGGTGTAAAAGAGGAATAATCAAAGACGCTTGATTACACCAGTAACTAGCATCACTGGAACCAGAATCAGGCCAGAAGCCTCATGCATCTACTGCCCTCTCGAGGTTTGCCAGAGGTTATGCCAGCAATTAAAATATTCCTACTTGCGGGGAAGCTGCGAATCTCTGTTACTATTTTCTCTGTAGCTGGCCTGCTCCTGCAGTCCTACAAAAACACAGAACTGCAGCCAAAGCGTGGCAGGGCTTATCCATGAGCATTAAGTACTGAGACTCATCTCAGAAGATAACATCTTCCTTTAACCAAAGCTCTGAGCCTGCAGGGGATTAGCATGCACGTTTGATCCACACACAGCAAAGTAACCACTTATTCCATTGGGATCAAATTTGCAAAAGCAAATTATTCCATTTCTTTGTGAGATTGGAGGCAGAAGCTGTAAAAGTATTCTTTGCTTCTTGTAAGGACATGGGAACTGTCAACTGCAATGTGCAATGCAGTATTTAAAAAAATACATATTTTAATATATATTTCTATTAGCAAATAAGACAGCTGTATCTAAGATTAAGACATTGCAGAAATCTGACTAAAAGAGATGTCCTATTTAGTCTGCTCAGCTTCATTCCAAGTTATTTCAAGCTATGCTTAGAGTGGCATTATGTCATTCATTACCAAATATATCATCTCAAAAAATAAATCCAGACTTATTTATACATAGTACTTATTTTTCATTCAGATGCAACTGGCCTACTCTGAGGACCTGTCACTTCATGGATTTCGGATACTTATGCACAGGGAACACTTTCATTTTTTGTTTAATCTGCATTCAGTCTACCGATTAAGATGGATTTTGTCTTTGAATGTGTTCTGCCCACATGTTGTCTTTTCACTTAAAATCACCTCTCAGAAAATATTCTCTGCAATATAGTTTTGCACAGACTGACACGGGGAGCAGAGAGCTCTCGGTCCATCTCCTGCAGCTTGTGGGACTATTGCTATTTGGGCTACAATTTTGCTGGATAACAAGTAGCCTGTGCAAGGACCTGTCTTTAAATTTGTAAATTTTCAACTCCTTTTTAAGTCAAAAAAAGCCATCTAGACAAGGTCCTGGGCAACCAGCTCAGGTGGCTCTGCTTGAATAGGAGGGGTTGGACAAGATGACCTCCAGAGGTCGCTTCCAACCTCAGCCCTCTGTGATTCTGTGAAAAGTAACATATACAGTAATGGGACTCTCTATCCTGCTGATCACATGCAATTACCAAATCTGTCTCACTTTCTACAGTTATCTATCAGGGTTGTATTCTTGCTTTCTTAAGGAAAACTCATTCATATCCCTTAGTCAGAAAGAGGTTATTAGGTTACTAAGTCACTTAATCACTTCAGTCTGGAAGGCGCAGCCATCAGTTTGTGCATCTGTGCTCAAAAGCATCCTGTCAATGTGTGACTAACACATCTGGTAAGTACAAAGTAAAGCAATTTCAGTTATTCCCAAAGGAAAGGAAGTAACGACAGAACACTTATGCACTAAAATTTCAGCACAACCATCTTTTTCATTTTATTCAGCCAAATTATAAAAATAGGAATCACAGTGTACTTGGCTCGATTTACCTTTGATGGGCCGAAAATCAGAAAATTGAACTGAGTACAGATCTGTTTGCCATGAACATACTGGATAACGTATTCTGCAAAGGCTGCAGTAGTCTGCTTCTCCACCCATCCATTGCACAGCTTTGCTTCTGCGGCATTTTTGCCTCCCTTGGAAACAGCCATTAACCACTGCTTGCTCCAGGATGCCAAGCTGGTGCTCGTAGTCAAATGAAAGCTCTGGGGTGTCTCGCTAGTATTCAGGGTTAAGTTAGCTGACTGTTTGGAAGCTGGCAAGGATTTTTCTGCTCCAGTTAGATTGGCAGGGACTACCACGGTACTGCCTTTCACATGGCCAACTTCCTCCTGTCACCTGGGCATTTCACTTGAAGTTCTTTGCTGTTGCAGAGAACCCCAGACATCGTCATATACTTTTGATCTCTGCTGCTTTTTCTCCCATGACACAGCACAGATTTCTTCTTGCATTTTTGTGAGAAAAGTATTAGTTCTGCAACAGATGTTAAAATACCTTTTGTGCCTGACAGCTGATTCACAGAGGAAACGGCACAAAGTAGACCCACCTGAGCGAAGTGTCTGTTACACAAGTACAGCTGTGGGGGTTTAGCTCTGATGGCAGTCTCTTTCTAGACCTGTCTTTACTCCAGTGAAAATCGCTGTATCTTCTCAGTTTTAACTTCAAAGTCTGTGATAAAATCCTCGTTTTCTAAAGGACAAAATACACATTCTGTGAGGTTCTGTAACAAGTTAGCTCTCTAATTTTCTGCTTTTACAGGGACAAAAATGGAGTACAGTTCCATTGTTTGGTTCGGTGCCATCGTTTAAAGGGTGTCATCTCCATTTACCTCCTCCTCATGCAGACGAGTGGGAGCAAGCCTGAAATGAGAAGTTAGATCCTCTCATGCTGTAGCACTGCTCACGCCACAGTGCTAGATCCATCTGGGCTGGTTTTCCCCTCAGTGCAGCGTGTAAATACCTAGAGTGGGAGGATATATTACAGCAACTTGTATGGGAGGGGCACATTTTCATCCTAACTAGACTGGCTGCGTTGCTTGCAACCACGAGCTCCTCGGCAACTAATAGTCCCAGCTTGGCCTTCTGACTGCCAGCCTGGCTGGCTGGCAGTGCCTCTCCTTGTAGCCCGTCTTTGACATCTGCTCTTGGGCAAACAGGAGGGAGGCTCAGCAGCTGGGCTTCCATGCAGACAGAGACTGTGGTAACAAGAAGAGATGTGAGGGTCGTTCACTGCTCTTTTAGCTGTTTCATGGCACACCAGAAAAATGCAGCAAGTTTGCCCATCTATAAACTTCCTGTGAGTTTTCTGGAAAAATGCAATACTTGTGCCTAATACCTTCTAAAAAGCAGTGCTAATAAAAATACACTTGCTCCAGGATGAATAAAGACCAGCAGTGCTACAAACCCCTTGTTACTCTACTTCATTGGCCAGGTGTGATGTGTCTGCAGATTAGGACAGTTTAAACTGTCCACATGTTTCAATTAGTAATTTAAGCCATTCTGTAATGCTGACACATCTAGCAGGAAAAAAAAAAGGAAAAAGAATCCCTCTCCCATGGTAGCACTCTCTTCAGGTCATACAGGGTAGGGTCTTAAAAGGTTCACATCAATTAGAGCAAGGCTCAAACATGTCTGTGCTGCTACAGAAAACGGTGAAATGTGTACCAGCCCCCAGTATGCAGCTGAAAAGGAGCTCACAGTTGAATCCTACAAATGGAATCTCCTCTTCTTTGGTACTTTATTAATTACATGGTCTACTTCATACCAATCTAGTGTCACCTCAGCTTTTCTGGGTTTCCATCTAGCTTCAATTCTTCACACACAGCTACACTCCCTTGCTAAACTTTTATTAATAACCCTATAAAAGCAATACAGTTCCACATGCTATCTGTAGACTACGAACTGTGGCCCATGAGTCACTGGCATCTCTTCCGAGGTTGAAAGGTTGGCAACCACGCAGAGGCGAGTTCTAACCTACAACGAAGTGCATGTTCAGAGACTTCAGAGGCCATCCCCACGTTATTTTGACCCCCACTTCAACAACCATTATGGTGCCAAGTTACCCTGATAGCGTAATTTGAAAGCATGCTTTGAAAGTGGCTAATCCCTTGAGTGGCTGTCTGTTCTTAGTATCAGGGGAAAAGAGGAGAAAATTACAGGGCTGCCATGCCAGGGCTTTGTGAGACACAGGCTCTTTTTCTAAGGCACCATATTGGTCTTTGGCCATTCTCTAGCCAGAGAAAGACCCCCTGTATGTGCATGGTTCTGATGCACCAAGCTGACTGCAGACCATGACACAACACATATATTTCTCCTTGAGAAAGGCAAAGGACAGCCTATTGCTTGTTCCACACACATTAGCTTCCAAGCAAACTCTTACCCCATTTCATGGCAAGTGTACCACACAGCTGAATACCTCCAGGCAGTCATGGAAGAGGATGGAAAGACACACGCAATGGTTAATCTGCAGGTGCTGGGGACAGGGGACAGCCTCCATTGTTAAAGTATGCAGTGATTATTTTGCTTCATTTTCGCCAAAATCAATTTATGAACATTGATTTAATTGTTTATCTTTTAGCATCACAGTCCTGTCTTCAGACAAAAGCTTACACTGTTAGGCACAATCTGCTATTTTAAACAAGATTTTACATTAAATTCAGAGCAGAGCAACAGCTTCATTAATTTTTCCATCTGTTCTGTTCAGGCTCGTTGGCTTGCATGTAATATTTAACTTTTGTATGAACCCAAAATGCCAAAAGCTAAACTAAGCTCGATTCTACTGTGCTTGACAATCTGACAGGGGGATAATACAGTTATTTGCCTCAGATTTGGTAGAAGAACAGGATACGCCCCTGGTCACTGTTCATCCGCTATTATTTTTAACTGAGGAAAAGAGGGAATATGGGGAAATACAATTTTCCAACTACACCATTGTGTGTTGGAGGCAGGCATGGGACCACTCGTCAATATCAAGCTATGAGGTTCTAGGAATTTGACAGTATTGTATTTCTAGGCAAACCTGCTTGCCTGTAAGCACTTTAACGTCAACTTTTGGTTGAGCTTGCTAAATCCATGTCTAAACCTGGTACCTTGTGAGTTATCCCATCCAAGCAGGAGATGACAGTCTAAAGTTAACAATCCACCACCTTTTCCCAAGCAAGAGGAAAGCAAATTACTGACAGGTGGTATTAAAAACAAAGAAAAGATGAAATAAACAGAGACTAACTAAAGAAGAAGTTCTCAACTCTCAAAAAAGGAGATCCTGAAGCTGTAATGTAACATGGATTCAATTACTGTAAAGTATTTCCAAAGGTTCTTGACATACCAGCAGTGCCAGCCCCAGACCTGTGAAGCAGGGGGAGAGGAGAGGCCAAGCCAGGGCATTTACCACAGCAGCTCACACTCAGCAAGAAACCAAACAGCAGAGGCTTGTTGTCTCACCAGTGAAAGGGCAGAGCACTGTCAGGGGATGTTCCGATCTTCTTTCCAGCACACTTACATCTCTGTGTGGATAGCAAGGAGTCTGGTTTTGAGGTTCAGTCAAGAATATTTAGAGCTTTCAGGTTTTTATATGTATAAACATGGAATCATCATCCACATTTTGGATGACGGTTTCTATTGCTCTAAATGGCTCATTCCAAAATAGAGCTTAAACACAGGGGTTTTTTTTTTCCTGAACGAAGGGCAGCTCTCACGCTTACAAGGTCCAGCAAACTTTAATGTTAGCAGTCAGAGCTTTGTGTTTTGGGCTGATCTAAACACATGGATGGCACATGGACATTAAGTACAGGACTTAAGGCAATGAAAAGAGAAGAAAAATTCAGACGCCTGTGTAACACATACAGCTTGAAAAGCTGTCCAGAGAAAAAGGCAGCAGGCTAGAAACATGCACTTTACAGAGCAGGCACTATGCAAGGACTGCCGCTCACAATGTGCTTTTCTGTATGATGCACAAACACCAGCAACAATCTAAGAACTTGCACAGCTGTTACATTGCTACAAGCCTCCATCTGATTTCAAGATCCTGGCAAAACATTAACTTCAGATTCATCTAAGCTGCTCTCCGAGACAAATGTACTTCCCAGATGGCAATGCTTCAGGCACACACCTGTCCAGTGAAGTATATCAAGAGCAGATTTTGTACTGTTCTAAAACTCACAACCCGCCTAAGAAAGCAGAGGAAGCAGCACCCAACTGCCTTCTCCCCTACCTCTGAATGCCCATGGATAATTTTCAGTCTTCAACTTCCCAGTCCTTAACAGAAGAGTCGGTTTTATCCCTTGTCCCGCAGTAGGCTGTTTTTTCCAAGTCTAAGGCCTTATGTTTTTAACAAGGAGATCTGACCAACTCTTCCGCTGATTTCCAATCTGTGCACAGACAAAACTAAATATTCAAAGAAATCATTTCAAATTCTGCTATCATAGTTAATTAGGTCAACCCTCATGGTAAGACAGCTGTGTGTCATGGATATTGCACAGATTGGGAGCATCTCTTCACCAAGAAACCGAGTAATACAGATGCTAGCAAGGACAGCAAATAGCAATTGATCTTTTTTAAACCACCTTCTCCTGTAGCACAACCCTACAACATATTATTTTGATTTTAAACTTTGATCAATTCTCAGTCATAACAGCCAGGTTACTTCCCCTGGTGTAGCTCATCTGACCTATGTACATGTGCAAGAGGCAGCTCAAGTAGATGAATGAGATGTTGAGAAGTTACCAGGGCTGGATGGACTTCACCCAGGAATTCTGAAGGAAGTGAAATATCAAAGGGCAGAGGTGCCAGTGAACGTGTGTAACTATCATTACAGCCAGCCACTGTGCCAGATGACTGGCAGGCTGCTGCCCATGTCACTCGCATCCACAAAAAGGGCTGTTAAGGGAATCCTGCAAGTTACAGGCTGATGAGTCTGATCACTATCCCTGGTAAGATGGGCTGTAACAACAAGCAAGACTTAGGAGCCTATGGATAGACATGGGCTTCTGGGAAAGAGTCAGCATGCTTTCTATGAAGGAAAAACCTGTCTTACTAACCACACAAAGTCTTTGGGAGAGGTGAATAAGCAGGAGGATAAAGATAATACATCAGACATATTTGGATTTTCAAAAAGTCTTTGACAATGTTAAATACTTGAAGTTACTAAAAAGGCTAATGTTGTCAAGAGTCTGGATGAAAGAACCTATTAAAGGTGAAAGCCGATTAAAGGGTAGGAAGGAAAGCACTAAGAAACCCATCCATTATCATGACTTGCTGATGAATTAATTTATTAGTCAAACAGTATTTAACTGCCAAATAAACTGGACATATTTAGTGTTATGAGAAAAAACATTTAAGCTGTAAGCTGTTTATTAGCTAAATCAAAACAAAGTCAAGAGGGGCTACTGAATTTTTATCTCCTAAACTGCCACTACTGTGAACAGTTCAGTATCTCTGGAAGTTAAACAAGTTTGATACCAATTATTACATGAATAAAAGCGGTGAAGTTATTCTAGATGTTATCATTACTACCTTTATTTCCATATTTCATTTCAAGCGCCAACAGAAACCAGCACAATAAATACAAAAAGTGAGAGAAAAACATGTATTTTATTTGCATTGAGGCAAAAGGAGCTCATCTCATTTAGATCAAAGAAATGGAGAGCAATTGATTTAATCACATTTTTGAGAATTTACAGAAAACCAAAAAAAACCCTCTTGCTTATCACACAAGTATATGATTGAATTTCCTATGTCAAAACTCTCTCTCTTCCCTTAGACTTGGCACAATTTTTTATTGCCCACTACCACATTTCGCATCTTTACTTGTCAAAATGCCATATTACCTATGTAAACATCTGGTTTATGTGTAAACTTCAACAAGTAAACGGGAAAGTCTACTTATTTATCCACCCCCAAAAAAATCAAGTATGAACTAAATATCAAATTAATTACATCATATTCTATGTAATACTGTTTCAACAAGAACTATAGCCTGTTGAATTCATAACAAAAAGGGTGCAGAAACAAAAAGCAGATGTGCAGTGTCATGCATTAGTGTAATAACATTATAAGGCAATGATAAAAAAAGTAAATACATATATTTTTTTTAAGTATACTCGCCAAGACAAAAATCAAGGCTGCACTCTTAGTTGGTTCATTTTGGTAGTGTAAGTTTTCTTCTTAGCTCAATCTAAAAGTGTTAACTTTTGAGCATATCCATCTGTTACCGTGTTTGATAATAGATAACCTTTGCCAAAAATACAACATGTGGATTTAAATTTTGTGCAATAACAGATTATTTTACTTTTTCAGTTCAAGTTCTTTATGTGCAAATAAAGAAAAACTCTGTTCCCAAAGAATCAAGTAGGGTAAATGGGAAGAAATATTTGAAATTAAATACTCCTAAAATGAACAATACATGAACAATAGTATCTCTGCAGGGAGGGAAAGTTCAGCAGCCTAAGTCAAAAGACTGAGTTAATACTATTTTTATATGCGTTTTGTTGCTTCTTTGTTCACTTCGTGCTCGAATTGAGTAAGCAAAAGTAGTCATATGGCAGTCTGGAAAGCCCGACATCACCACAGATTTCCTTTATTGTTCAATGTGCCTTTGTAGTGCAGAGCAGAATCAACCTCAACCATTCAAAAAGGAAACTGAAATCACATATCAAAGGTGTTATAAATGATCTCGAAATAATTATAGTATGACGGTAATCAAAATGACTGTTCTTATTCCTCTCATTATATCTTAATTTAATCTACTACCTGTCATTTTTACAAACTGCAGTTCACATTAAAACATTTGCTGATAACAAAAGCTTTTCTTTGAAAACAACGCTGCTTTACATCTAGTCAGGCAGCTTGTGCATATTGGAGCATTCTGTCAAGAGAGACATGGAAAAAGATAAAGGAGAAAAAACTGAAATATGGCTGCAGCTTATCTGTGCCTTTAATGCACTACAGAATCTCAGGCAGCACTAGAGACAGCAAGTTTCTTCAGATGATCCATAAATACTTGCAAGCTGACATCATCAGTAAGAATGGGTGCTCCAGACTCCTATAAAATAAAAGGAAACAAGGAGAATTCATTACACTCATTGTGAAGAAAAAGCATTTTATGGCACAACACGTTCCATTAAATCAACACTTTATAAATTTAGAAAGACCTTAGAAGTGTATCATTGCTGAAATCCTCTGACAAGAAACAGCAGACTGCACATTTACATAAATTTTCATATGTTTACATAAATTCAGGCATGAACCACAACTACACTCTCTTCCATATTAATGCATACGGCAATGAGCTGCAGTATAGCAAGATATTTACGTCAACCATACAAAGCTCAGAGTATTTGACAGCTGCCAAATACTAACTTCCAAATTTTAACAAGTAAATAAAATTTCCGTGCCACACACATTCCTACCTCAGTGGAGCAAAGGTGAGAGAAACAGAAACATGTAAGTGACACAACTAACAAATCAGTATCTGTCAGTGAAGCTCTCAGACCTATCAAAATGATGAAAGGAGGGAACAAATCCACTAAGGGTCTCGTCTGACATGGAGTGAAAATCAACTAGCTTTCTCAAGGAAAGCTGGGCCAATTCTCTCCTACAGCTCTGTGCCACCTCAGAGAAAACACCAAAAACAACATTAAAGGTCACGCTGCTGCAAAATCAGATCACAAAAGATTAAAAAAAAACCTTTTGGGTGGATTTTTGCAATTTGTTTTTTTACCTCAGAAGTAATTTTCAGAAATCCAGGAAGTTCAAAATTATCATCTTTTAATTACTATTTTTAAACAAATTTACAGCCTAAATAAAACAGCAGTCGGCAACTCTGCAAATGTTACATAGTAACTCTCTCAAATGCTTTGAAACCAATCCGTCATTACTTCCATTTACAAATGTATAAAGAATTCCCATAAATCTCAACAACTCAACCTTTTCAAAGACACTAAGCACCCATATTTCCAAATGAAACCGAGCTGTCTGAACTCTTACAAAATCTTCTAAAACACAGACATGAAAGTCTTAATGAGGATGCTTAGAACTTGTGCCCCTTTTTTAGAACCGGACAAAACCAGTTCTCCATTAACGATCAAGGGACAAATCCAGGAGCAGTAAAAGTTCTTAGATCACTACAATGCGCTTGACACAATACGCAGCCACTCTCAGGGAAGGTCCACTAAATTATCTATCAGGTGATGGTGGCAAGATGAGAATAAAGGATGTTCTGTTTCCAAGCCTGCCAGATGTCAAGCCTGAGCATTCTTATCCAAGAAACCACAAGGGAATTACAAGTAATTTAATTCTGAGGCAGGGTATGATTTGCCACCTTGTGTCTTACACATGGAAGGACAGCACATCATCCTCTAGTAAATAAGCCACCAAAGGAGCTGATAGTGCCCTAAGAAAAGAGATCCCTCATGACGACTGCTAGTGGTAATCCAGGGTAAGAAAACCACCACACAGACTCTATTCCTGAAGCTGAATGCCTCATCCAACATGTGCACACAGGCAGCTGCTGCCACCAACAGCTCTACTCTGAAGACTGGGAACCCTTCATTCTAATAGGTAAGGTAGCAGAGTATTTTATTTGCTGGGGAAGAAAGTGAAAACCAGCAAGGTCACAACGTACAAGTCTGAAAAGTGCATGAGAATTAGCTTTGATTTTTCACAGACCACCTTAAGTTTCATTTTCTGTTCATTCAAAATTTTGATCTAAGGCATACAACAAGAATTTAAATTTAATTAACAGTGATTTGGTGACAGCTAGCTGGGCACTTGATAAGATTTGTGCCACTGACCTCTTCTTTCGTTTCAAATTGCAAATTCCCCGTAGTTACGAAGACAAAGAAGATTTTTAAAAAGAGCTTAAAATAAAGGCATTCTCAAATAAATGCCATATCCAATATAATCTGAAAACTTCAACTGCATCCTCAAAGATTAACCAACACAACAGAGCTTTATGAAAAGTTTACCATTATTTTCTGAAATTGTTTTCTACACTATATAAGGCACCTATCTGCTAAAGTTGAAAAAAATCTTTACTTACAATATCAAAAACCAAACTAGTCAATTAATCACCTCCTGAAACGTGGTTTCAGTAGTGTGTGGGTGCCCTCTTCAGGTCAATGTGGACTAACAAATTTTTCCATAGACTTTTAGCTACGCACAAAATAAAATTACATGAAACAATCCAGAAAGCTTATGAGAAAAATAAGAGCAAAACCAACTCAGTTTAAAATCTTCTGCCAACAGTTAACAATTCTCATTTCGTAATATGTACTTGGTTCAGCTTCATTCACAAAAACCCCTGCAAACACAGGAGGATATTATGTTGAGTACGCATGCTGCAACGCCACTGGGGAGATTAACACACCATTTCTTATGTTACCCTAGAGCTGAATTCTTTTCAGCATTAAAGGGGAAAGCTGTCTTTTCTAAGATGTATCAGAGTCTCGCTTGTCCAGCATGAACAATTTTTGGGATCAGTTCAAGAATTGTTTTGTATTTGCATTTACATTTGCAATACTGTTTCATTTGCTTATTAATTAAATTAGCAGGAAACAGTTGTCCTGTAAACGTCAAAACTTCAAAAATTTCCAGGTAATGTTTAGATAAAATGAGACCTTTCAAACTACAAGATTTGTGCATGTGCTGTGGAGGAAACATGACGAGGAGAGACACTAACAGATTGCTGGTTAGGTTATCCACTTTGGAGGCAAGAGAGCTAGGTTCAAATTGTGCTGTTCCTGACTCAGTACAAAGTTTTAAAGTATTTTCACTCTGGACCTCAGTGCTCTTCCCTGCCAGAAGTTTCCTTAGAACCAATAACAACCTTATGAAAACGTACCCTGATAAAATCTACCTGACAAATCACTGCCATAAAATTGCTATAGAGCTCTCTCACTCATGACTTGAGCACTGTATGCCCTTTAGCAAAGTACTCTAAAAGTACAGTTAATCTGTGGCTTCAGCTGTCTGATGCCATTACATTTTCATGAGCAAATGAAGCTGCATTAGCAGTGCACCCACAGCAGTGTTCCTCTTCCCACTATAAAAGCTGAATTTGGAAGGAGAACATGAAGCTGGGATGCAACGTTCAAGGATACAAGCTGCTCCAGAAAGTTCAACTTCTGAATGCTTACATAACTTCCTTCCTAAAGGCAAGATTTGAAAAACTGATTCCTGGTCACCTAGGCCACAAAAATTCTGGAAAACATCAGTATACTGGTGTACTTTTCAGTTCTTATTTGTAACTAACTTCAAAATTTATTTCCCCTATTGCAAAAAGGTCCTTTAGTCTTTCTGTGTGGTAAGTGCTCTCATTCTAAGGAATTTGAAGTATCTGTGTCTGAAAGATGGTTAGACATTAAAGTAGCCCAACAGAAGCTTAAAACAGCAAAACAGATAATTTTTGTCTGAAGAAATGAAATCAATTCCTCTTAACTTTTGCAATTTTGGGGGTATCAGGCCAAAACTGCATTTCTTTTTCGCTTTCAAAACTTGGCATTATTATTTATATGTACACAATGGGCCACATGATTTCTGAAATAGGGAAAAAGAACATAAAATCATGCATACACGCTTCATCCGCAGAGTCATACTTACCTGTCCCCATGCATACATATTGTTATGAGTCTGAGAGGGATTTACTTTTGAAAGCAGGAAACGAGCCTTTAAAAAAATAAAACACAGGCAATGAATTACTCTTCTCAAATAGAAGTTTCCTGTACTCAGAAAAAATTACAAGCATATGAAATATACAATTTCTATTATTTGGAGATAAAAACGTGCACCTATTCAGATAGAGCAAGTAGCATCTCTATAAATAAAGCCACTCCCTGGATTATATAGCTATAATGCAGAACCGCTAACAACTTCTCAATGCAGCAGAAAGGAAGCTTTTGTCTTTTTCTAAGTACTAGCAAAGCAAATGTGAGCATCAATAAAATATTCATTCAGAAGTTTTAAAAAAAAAAATACAAAGAATACTTCTGGTATTGGTCAAGAGACCCTGACAATTACTATCTTTTTTGTCTTACACTCCTCACAAAAGGAATCTGAAGGTCCAAATCAGTATGGTAAAAATAGTAATAAATAACAGGATTCACAAACCAGGCAAAAAGCTACTATTAAACATCTGGCTCTGTAGAAGCTTTAAAAGTCAAAATTTTCACTTGCAATTTACATATATTTTAGCACAGAAATGCATGTTTACTACCAAAAAAATCTCATGACATTAGTAACGCATCACTTTCTAGATTATATTATATATATTTTACCATACCTGGCTTCCTCCATGCTCAGTATCAATGTATCTGGGCATTGGAAATCTGGAATGGAGAATTTCTTGGGCATCATCTATTGGAGCTTGCAGCAAGTGATGAAAGTTTTCATATTCTGGCATATCTTGGTAACCTGATTTACGCCACTGAGCTATGGTCTGGGGATAGGGGGAAGAAAGAAGTTTAGAACTGATTCACCAATCTTTCCTAGAGGATATACAGGGCTTTTCAAAGGAGAAAGTACCATTGCTGGTCTCTTGCCTATCACTCATCCCTTTCTGCCCTATAGTATGCAAGTTAATTTTTAAAAGCCAAGATGTGCAAGTAACATGCCACTAGATTTTTTTTGTTTTTTAAACTCTAACGATTTGTGGTTCTTCTGTATTTCCTTTTTTTTTTTTGGTCATCCTTAGTACTAATATAAGTACTAAATGTTTAGTTCATGATGTCAAGGATACTATTTACAGTTCTCCAATACATATGTCTATGACACGTAAGAAATAAATACTTACACTGACATTTATCTTTCAGGGCCTGTAGTGAAGCCTTTCCACCTTCTAAGAGTGAAGCTGGCTGCTCAAGGTCAGCTCACTGATATGGGCTGTTGTTTGGAAAGACCTTCAGGGAATCTCAGTAGGGGTTCCCTCCTCATTTGCTTGGCAGCTTTTTTAAGCTGAGGCTCTCATTCCTGGCTCCTTCCTGAGCTCCACTACAGCTGTGCCTGTACCTGGCCACGTACCCCACTTACCTGGACCCGCACCCAGGGACTTGACTACCCGGCTAGAACTCAGACCTGCCTCATCCCCATTGACTTGCATGATGATCTGGACTGGTGCCTGAACCTGGCTATTGTCTGTAAACTGCTCTGCTTGCCTTGCCTAGGTAGTATGGGGCCAGGTACTCACTGGTGAGGCCCCTGCCTGCCTTGCAATCCAGCCCAGCTCCCCTTCCCTCAGGGAGCAGCCCACCCCTGCTGCTTCCTGGCAGCATCTTATAAAAACACAGAGAACATTTTTTCTACTTACGAAGTGTTAAAGTTTAGTAACTATTTTAAACTGTGCAGCTATGAGGATATGATCCAGAAGAGCATTTCTCAAACTCTCAGCTGGGAACCATTTACAGTTGCAAAGCAGTAAAAAGCCGCAGCTTAGTTCCTCCAGGGCAGCAGAGCACTAGCAAGTCACAAGCATTTATATTTATATTACTAGCAGATGTCTATCTACTCAACTGCCCAAAGCAGTTTCCTTCCTCCAGGACAGTGCAGATGATGGGCGACTACAAAACTTGGTGTTCTGGCTCCCTATCCCCAAGAACTAGTTTAGAGGTCTAAAATAAATGAGTGAAAAGCAGGGGTATGTGGGAAATAACACTCTCAAAAGTTGTAAAAATCTTGATCTGAAACAAATAATCCGCATATTGAAGCTAATTCATCTTAAACCCATCATAACAAACAGCACCGAAACATCGGGTAATGTCAGGTGTCTGTGTATAGGCCTGTTAGGTTACCAAACTACAAACATGAGTCAGGAGTCTGGTATCAGCCATGCAGCTCAGAGGTCAAGCATTGGAGTGCTTTAGAACCGGGCCTTGACTTTCATAATGTGGCACTCCTATAGAAAAAGAATATGTAAGAAATGACAAATCTTACCTCTCCATGATAAATAAGGATCTGGAAAAAGGTGTCCATAAGGAGAATGCGATCTGGTAAAATGCTGCTGCTATCCAGAAGAACAGGCTAAGATTTTAAAATAAATAAAAAATTACCAACTGGTGCAGAATTGAGCAATCGGATGGCATTACCAGCTTTCTGAATCAGTCACTGAATCTTAGGAACTTTTTCAATCACTTACTAAAGCCCCATATTTGCTCATTTTTGTGTTACACATCTGCAACCCACACAATCTCATTCTAAAGTTATCCAGCCTGATTCTGAATATCTAACTTCATGAAAGTAATAAAAATTGTATTCAAGAGAGATGAAACCTCTTTCATTATTATGCACTTTTCTAGTCTTTCAAGTACCTCCATATTTACCTATACAATGCCATTAACTTGAATGATATTTCAATGTATAAAGATTCAGTAGTTATTCAAGTATAAGATTTTGGGGGTTGTGGGCTGTTTGTGTTTTTTCTTTTTCAGTCTTGTCCTTGCAGCTATTATTACTGTACATATATATCCACCAATACTGTATATAGTAAATACCCATGATTTATGAAATCGATTATAATATTTAAAGTTTGAATACACCTTTTTAAGGGCAGTAAAACTATATTGGCACTATGCGATTCAATTGAATCACTACCATATGATTTAATTGGATCAATCTTATTAGGGATGCCAAAAATATTAACTATTCCAAGAATCAAAAAAAAGATGATTACTCATTCTACACTGAGGTGTCAACTCCCGCTTGATCATGCTTCTCCTCTGCATCACCCACATGACTAATTGTTATTCATACATAGAAGAACTATCTTACACCTGTGATTAGCTCTTCACAAACCACCTCATTACTTTAAACCCCACTTTTAAAAGTCTTTTTTATTATCCCCATGACATAGTCTAAAAAAAAAAAAAAATCCTAACAAAAGTTAGAATTCCAATCTGCCAGGATTCTTGCCTACTATGTTTATTTTCTTACCATTTCCTCACTCTCTCTTATTTATCAGACTACTTTTGTTGTCTTGTATCTTACACTCTTTCACAAGCTTCTTGGAAGATGATATTTTTATTTCAGGTTTATACAGAATGTGCCATGACAAGATCAGCTGCAAGGTTCTGTACCAATTTATACATAATGGTAACCACATCAAAATTAGAAGCTTTGGATGAGGGCGTTAAGATAGAGGGAATTTTGTACATTTCAAAAAAACCCCAACTTTTCTTTCAAACTCTACAGAAAAAGAACATTTTGAAATAAAAATGTTTTTGTTGATTACATTCTGGCACCACAAAAACAAAAGCAAAACTCTTACAGCTCTCAGAAACTAGCAAAAAATATTACCATTTCTTATTTTTGTTGAGAAAAAAAATTACTTTTGCTCTCAAAACTATGCTACATCAGAATTCTGAGGTATGCCTTGTTCATAGTGTGTTCTGTAGTAAATGAACATTCTATCTCATGCAACAAATTTTAAAACAATACATTTTATAGCGTGCAACGGTGAGGACAACAATCAACTCTCTCAAAACAGCACCGTTTACCCTCCTAAGTTATATATAACAATACCTCTGGAGGTCCATTGAAAGAGTAGGCATAAAGAATCGGCTGAACCATGATAAGCGACTGGGTTAGATCTTGACGCATAAAATGATGACGATAGTATGAGCTCTCATCTGGACTGTTATTGAAAACTTGTAAGAAAGGAGATCTTCTCAAGTGAAACATAAACTGCAAAACAAAAACAGTTTGGACTTTCACAGATAAAAAGGAGAGTTGTACAAGGAGACAAATGTTTTCCACAAACTACAGATCAATGCCAGAACAAAATTGAATTCCAAGTCCTTTAACATTTCTAACTTGTATCTGCACCTTTGCCAGTTTTTGTATACTCTCATGAGGGTAAGACAGAGAGACCAGAATGGATAAACTTACAAAGCAGCTTTGAATTAAGAGAAAAGTTTAACATTTCTTCTTCTCCAGTACTGATAAATAGTATGACTGAATATTGCTAAATCCTTCCTTTACTGTAAGTTCTACTGTTCCTATGAGGGAGGCTGCTGCGCTTGAACACACAAGGTAAGTTATAGCATGTGAACAGAAAAAAGAACATTAACCACAGCAAAGTTGAACTTTGTTAGTAAAATGGAAAAAGCAAATCCTTTCACTGCTGAATCAATCTCTCTACAACACTTAACACCTTGAGACAGATTGATAGGTAACTCGAACAGAAATATCATGGAAGCCTACGAAGAGCCCAAAAGCAATGCATCAGGAGCTATCAGAATGGAGGAATTTATCAGAATGGATTATTAGCAAAGAAACTATTCAAAGTTTAATATAGTCAAGCTCAAGTTCACTTTACCAGTGAAGTGTTTCTTTTCAGGTCAGTATTATAAATCTTATAGGTAAGAAACAATAAAGCAAAACCGTATCTTTTCTGAATATGTTTTCTGAATTTCTTCATTGACACTGCCCTTAAAAAAACCAGCGGCATTATCTGAATTACAAACTCACGTAAGATGAGGATTCCATTAGAGGAGGAATAAAAAACACACACAGTTAGAGGAAGTTTAGCTGTGAGGACAGAGGGCAAAAGGGGACACAGCAGCACAGACAACAGAAGTGATGTGCTTAATGTCACATGCCAGACAGTAGCTGGGGGCAGAGGATCTTTTCATTCTGGTATCCAGTGTAATGCCTTATTTTAGTCTGTGCTACAAGTGCCTCTTCCTTCACTAAGCCTTCTCCTTTTATGCCTTATAGACACACCTTCCTTCTACTCACCTGTGGGTAAAGTGAAAAGGTTTCTGAAAATCTGAAAGAGCTTGGATCATCCTTGTGATATTCTCCAAATTTCTGACACTGGAGTAAAAGAAAAATTCATTTAAATTAAGAAACATACTCGCTTGGTCCTGCCATTACTGTAAGTTTGTTTGTGTCTAAGAGACACACGATTTCAGGTGCTTACAGCTTTGTAAGCAAACAGAAACCTAGCAAAAACACTGACCTAAGTTCTTTTCTTAACAAGCAGTGATTTCTTTGAGTATGAGGTTTTAAATGGCTTTTTGGGTTTTTTTTCCCCTCTAAGATCGCTAAGCAGAGCAAGATGATTAAACAGCCTTGGAGAACATGTTTAAAATTAAATTATTAATAACTGCTTGCTTACAAGTAAGAAATTTTAAAAAAACAAAACAAAAAACAAAACAAACAAAAACAACAAAACCAAAAACAAATAAAAAAACCACACCACCACACAAACCAGAAAACTGAACTTCTGAAAATAAAAATAAAGAAATTCCATATGGTTTTCTAGGTACTTTGACTTTTTTCCCCCTAAGAAGAGATCATCTACAATACCATTACAGGCAGCAGAAAGCAGAGAAAGCTTTAATTTCTGCTAATCTCATGCTAGAATTTCTCCCAATTGCTGGCAATTACCAACTGCTGAGGACTGAGGAAAAATTAATAAATGAACTAAAAACATATCTTCTCTTTTTTCCATTTAAAATAGAAAATTTTAGTTAATTCTGCATACCCACTTGTGGAAATGAAGCATTCCGTTCATTTTTTTGGTTTGTTTTATTTTTAAAGAAACAATCACTGAACACTAGTCATTTAAGAATGATATATCTGGAGACAAGAAACCAATATGACTTTTTTAATATAGTTCTTTTTACCAGTCGTATAAGTTGTCTGTCCAGCCACCTAAGCACATCAGGCCCCTCTTCTGTTTCTGCCCTATAGACTGCCAATCTAGCCATGAGAATCGCAGCAGCTTCCTGGTCAAAAGATGCAGCAATGTTCTGAATCTGCGTCTGTGCATCTGCCCAGCTACGAAAGAAAAATACAAGTATTGGCATCGCAGTGAAAGGAAAGATGTCCAACCTCAAACTATCCCTTCAAAATTATGGCAAAGAAAGCAGTGTTAGTAGTTTAACAAACTCATGCTGGAGCTTCAAAAAACTACTGGGTGTAAATGAGCAGCCTCTCAGTTAACCATTCTTTAATTAGAAACATCCCTTATTTGTACAGATGCCATGCAACCAGTGAAATAAAATATAATGCCACTTATAAAAATTATATTTAAAAAATTAATTATGAAAGGTAAGTTACAGAAAACACTGTCCATGAAGCTAATCACACACTCCCATACTAGTTTTCTTGTGCACCTTGCTTGTTCTTTTCAATTTACAAGGTGAACTATTAATCTGTCCTTTTATCAGTCGCCAAGAAGATTTTACCCATATAACTTATGGAAATGAACAAGATATTCATATCAACAGTAAGGGCAATACTTTTTATGATAAACTGAATCTTCCATCAATTTAACCAATCAATAGTCTCCTTCAGCTTAAAGGAAATGTCACTGGACATTGAAAAATGCCTGCATAAGATTAAACATCACTTTCTAAACTTGTGAATTGAATCAAGGAAGCTGCAGTAAAGGTTACACACAGAAGAAGAGGTATTTACACCCCCCTGTACTGCAGCTAGCACTCTCAACTTAAGTTATGAAGTGATCTTTGCCATTCCCTAACTCTGACCACCTCCTCAGCTTAGGCTATAGAATTTCACTCAAAGCTTCCTCTTCATCTAAAATCACTTAGATTACTTCAGAGCACTCCCATAACATCATTATACAGCCACTGCAACCTCTCAGAGAAGAAACAGCCCACAGAACAAGAAAGGCAACTGTCTCAAAGGTATGATCATGCCTTCACCACCTGTGGCACTGCATATCCCAGAACAATAGATTGGTTACAAAATCTAAAGATTAAAAGGCAAATATATGTCCTGCTTTTTAAAAAATGATTCATCACAAGTAAAACATACTTTCTGGCAACTGTGGTCACTCTGATACGTCTCTGTCCACTAGAATGCTGGTACTGAGTCACAAACTGGATTGCACCACGTCCTCCTTGAGGAATGGGAGCATTGTGCTAAATACAGGAGGAAAAAAATTAAATGGAGGTGAATCTCAAGATTTTACAGTGTAATTTGAAAATGTATAAACAGATTACTAGAAAACAATAAAATTCTTAGCAAAAGACAGATCAAGTTATAGAAACGCATTGTCTGGTGCTTTTATAATGTTCAGTACCTTTACTAAACACAGCTAATAAATTTGGAGACTGCTAAGGGATGTTAGGAGCAGTTGCTGCCTCCACCAGATACCCTTAAAGCAACCAATGCTCTCTCCTTCCACATACCCTTACAGAGAGAATACTTTCAAAGGGCCTGATTTCATTAGATTCTATTTGAACATCATGTGATTCAGTAGAATTACAGGGCAACAAAAGCGATACGACTCTAAAATGTTGATTAATGAATACCAGAAAGTGCCACTGACATACAAAGATTGGCATCCAGGCATAAACTGAAATTTCAAAACTCTGATCAGCAGAAATACAGGTTTATACACTGCTAACAAGGTAAGTAATTCCAAAAGAGAATGACAGTTGAAATCAACTATTACACACCATGACCAGACCAGTTTTAGAGCTAGTAATAAACTGAGTTGAAAATAAATATGCAAAAAGTAAAAGGAAAAATGGCTAAGGTAAGTTCAAGTTTTCAAGCCTCTGCATAAGTTATAACGTACGCAATACAGCACACTAAATATATAGAAACTACAGTCAATTCACATCATTCCAGAGCTTCAAATATTTGGAAGAAGGGAAAGTACTAGAGAAGGAAGCAGCATATTTGCTCGTCATGTTTTTATCCTCTTTCCTAGTACCCCCTCAGGGAGAGAGGAAACCAGGCTATATGCCCCTGAGGCATATCTTTACTTGCAAATACTGAGCAATTAAAGCATAAATTAAAACATAACGTTATGAAGTAATTACCAGAGAAATACTGAAAAGCACTTTTAAAAACACAGATTACAGTATTTTCATATATTGCAACTGAAATACATTTTAATAAGTAACACTGACACAAAAAATTGGACTTAGATTAAGAACTCTATCCAAAATTTGTAGAGCTCTGGTTCTCATTATCATATTCAAGAAGATTAGCTCACCATTAAGCTGTTAGTGTCCATCTCTAAACTCCGACAACACAACATGGTAACATTGTTTGTATTTCTGCTACTGTGCTTGAGGGAACCACACAAAACTACAGGCTTCGACAGTCACGTAAAATTACTGTGTTTGGTAGACAAGTAGACAAATATTACCTGATTGACCACCTCAAAGTACAGTGCAAGTGTTGTAGTAGGATTAAGTCCACAAATCTTCCACTGACAAGTACCCCCTGTTCCAATCTCCTGTAGAAAGATTTTATAATACTTTGACAAACCAGAAGTATTACCTTCCTTTGTGAAGTAAAACATCTGGCCATTATACGTAATTGTTCACAACTACTCTGTCACAAGTTTTATCCCTGCTCACTCTGTCAGCTTCTCAGACACTCTTGCAAAACAACTGCCGTGTTGAATGCAGGAATAATAAAAAAGGAGATGGTTGCAAAAGATTAAAACATTAGAAAGACAAGGAGATGGCTTTAGAAAAATGGAGAAAAGCAAGTCAGAAACAGGAAAAAGTACTAGTCATTGCTTACAGTCCCAAGAGAAGAGGTAAGAAGCACATGCGAGTGGAACGACTCTTCTAAGGTGCACCAGTAAAACTTCAAGTAGATAGCTTACATAGCATATACTGTACAGTTACATAGCCTCTGGTAACTAACAAGGTAACTGTATACAGATATACGCAAGCGACAATTCCTTTTTGTCATCCAAACAACATAAACAGCCAGAGAAACTAATTGAAATAATTAGTCATCCACAATGGACCCAGTGAAACCAAACAAAACATTCAAGGGAAATTATACTGGCAATACTGTCACTGTGTTTGTGTTCACTGCTAAAAGCATTATGGCCAGAGTAATTGTCCAGTTACCACCTGCAACGAGCTGCATGCATCTACATTTTATTCATATGTTTTACCTCAAAAAATTTTAATTCAAATAATTTTAACAGAAAGGGTTTTGGAATAGAAATTAATCATGATATAACTGCAAGGCAACAGACATGAATTCACAATTAAATTTTCTATTACCTCCTATGATTTAAATATGTAGCTTAAATAAGGAGATGTACATTTAATTGTTTTGGGGTTTTTTAACTTTTATTGTAACATATGCAATCATCCAGGTGACAAAATAAGAAAATCTGCACCAGACCACTAAGAAAGAAAGAAAAAAAAGTGCTGATTATATTGAGATTTTTAGTTCACAAAGATGCAATCATAAATACAAGGAAAATTTAGGCATGAAAAGTGCTTGATTAAAGCAGGCCATTTATAAGAACTTTCATCCCGGAAAGTGCTCTGTTATGCAGATTGTTAGCAACAAAAGTGAGAATTTTCAAATATAAGACATTTTGGTTACTTGCAGGAATTGTTTCTGATTAGTAATCAAACACAAAATTAAACTGTAATAGTATCATTTTATAAGAAAATAAGTGATGATTTAAGTCTGATGTCAATTTAAAGGTGTTACTTCAGGAGCCTGTAATAGTTGGGTATTCTAATCAATCAATTAAATGTATTTGGTCAAACAGCTATACAAATGGGAAGATGGGGTCAAGATAAAGGGGGTGTTTCTATGGTCTTGTGTCCTCCTGTTCTCTCAGTCTTTCTAAACAATGCATTTTCACGTTTCTCTGGATAAAAGGACATAGCTCTGATTTTAACACTAGAGCATGTTAACTCACTTTCTACTTGGTTTCTGCTTTGCCAGCATATAACTTCTCTGTAATAATTTTAAAGCAACCACTCAGTGGACAAACCTAACCAAGCAACAAGGGATCTGCAAAGTCTAATACAACTTGAATCTAATCCAGCAGTGAACAGGAGCTCATCTAATAAACAGCCTTTGCACATATTTAATTGAAAATTGGTATAAAAGTAAACATTCTTTGTTCCATTTATGGAAGTTTCAGCCGCTCTTTAAATTCAGAAATCCTAAATCCTATTTTCCCATAGTAGGAACTTCCTTTTCAGCAAAGTTAACTTACATTTTCTGAGACACAAGGTCCTTTAGAGTTGAGAGAGACACAGGGTCCAATTGCTCCAGAAACCTTTACTTCTCTTGAAGTCTTCATATTTAGAAGAAAAACACATATTAATATGCCACCTAAGAAGAACTCAGTTATCACTAGTTAATGAAAACCTTAATGCAAATGAGACTCAATACCTTTAGGAAAGGTTATGTATATAACACTTGATACATTTAAAGGAACTTTTCATGTGCTCACTTTCTACGCTTAATTACATTTGTTTGCTGTACCACTTAATACCTCTGAAACAACAGCATGTACATAAATTAAAACATGGAGAAAAGCTGCTGTTATTTATAAACCTGGGAGCCTAGAAAGTATACTGGATAATGTCTATTTTCTAGCAAAATAATTAGTATTCACAAGATGCAATTAAAACTGAAGACTGGTAAGATAAGCCTGCACATACCCCACACTGAATATATATAGTCTATCTTCTAAATATATTTAGCTAAAAGCAAAATCCAGTTATTTACATTATTCCAATATTATTTTGAAGTGATTTATACATTCCTCTAGAACTGGGGCTCCCTTTTCGCATTTTCCGGGATCTTCCAACAAAATTCACAAGAACATGTACATGAAAAAAAGAGGGTTCAATTATTTGTCCTGGTAGTAAAAACTTAAAGAGAATTTTACTGAACAAGAAAATAGCCCCGTATTCTTCCACAAGGCAGGATTGCAATACTTTGCAAGAAACATCATGGAAGACCATACCTGAACCTACAGCACATTCAGCTCTAAGCTTCTCACAAGAGTAGAGGTGAAAATTAATGTTGTTAAAGTGCCAGAGCGGATTCTGATAAGGATGGAAAATGAAAAGAAAGCTGTCCTGGACTATGTAAAGAACCTGGACCTAAACCCAAGAAATACTCACTACTGGTATCAAATGCATACAGCATTGCGAGTTTCTAACAGAGACATTAATTTTAGTTAAGTCTCCCTCTTAGCTGTCACTGAATGCAGGGTAAGAAGGAATTAACATTACACCTAACTAACATTTACAGAATCACAGAACTGTAAAAATACAGCTAGTCAGTAACAGCTATGTCCAAGCCAACCCTGACACATCTCCTGAGCATGTTCCTAAAAATTCCTTAAAAGGCAGAGATTCCACAGTTCTTAGCCATCCTATTCCAGTGTTTCACTAACACACTGCATTTTTTATTCTTACCTTTATTTCCAACGTGCCACCAAATCCCATTTTAAATTGTCCTTGCATATCTTTTGTGAATACTCTCTGAAAAGTTTGTTTGAATAAAGATGTATTGAAAGAGTCTCCCATGACCATGTAGCCTCTAGACAACAACAAAAAGAACAAAACCCTCAAGTTAAAACAGATTACTTATTACGCAATAATTCAGCACACGGGATTTATATGGCTTATTTCTATTAAAGGCTAAAACTAATGATAGTTCATGACAAGGCACATTTTTGCCTTCTTAAAATGGACTATCATTAAATTAATATTTTGCTGCAATGTTGGGGATGAATTTTGTAAGTAAGCTTCTTGCCCAATCAGCACCTTAAGGTCACTGTGATTATAATATATAACAAAATCTTTCACTGGTAAAATACTATACTGGACCTCAACACTACAAATGTCTCACAACCCTGTCAAGCAAAGTCAGTTAACCAACGTCTAATATTCAATATTCCAAACCTATTATCACACCATTTTATTTTGAGTAGTTCACTCATTATTTCAGGCTTAAATCCATGCTCAGGAAGCAAGGTTTGTGTTTATGTTTAGCAATATTCTGTGGATGTAACCGCAACAGTTGCCACTCAACATGAAATATCATAAACTGCATTTAAGAAACAGTAACAGGAGATATTATTGTTACTCAACCAAAAATATTAATTAATTAAATCATATTAGTGAAATATGTTAATTGGTCAAACATTACACCTCAAAGAAGTTATAGAAGTTTTCAGGTGGATACTTGAAGACAGAAGACAACAGACATGGGCAGAATCAGAAATCCCTCCCTGTATGTAGGATGTAAGCAAACAGAAAATAGGAACAGCTGTAAAAGAAATGAACAAACTATACATTAAGGCTAATTTTGCTGGAAGAAGAGGAAACACGGTCAGGTGAGTCACAAGAGCAGAAAGAAAGAACAAAATTACACTGTAGTGTATCGAAAAATACAGCTTGAGTTTGATGCAGAAAAGGAACAGGAATTAAATGCGCAGGTGAAGTCATAAACTTAAAGATCCTAAGCAGTGGGAACACACACACTAAGGCTCTACAAACACACCTTTGAAAAGGAGCAACCCAGCAGTGACTAGCATGGCCAAGCTGGCCTGAAACTCAGCAGAACATTTTCATCGTAGCCTGCAACAGCATCTCTCATTCTTCTTGGTATGCCTAGACGCGTAGCATGTGCTTAGGATTCTCTGTCATATGAAGGTATAGAGAGGCAACTAAGAAGGCCCATTACCCACAGATATACCAGTCATTAAACTGATAAGCAAAGATGCTTCATTTAATTTTACCTGCGGTTGGTATTGACATAGCTAACAATAACAAGCAAGAAAAATGAGCTTGGCATAAGAATCCAGACCAAATACAGAAGTGTAACCTAAAAATCAAAAGGTATGTAAAGCAGGTGGCTATACTAGCAAAGATGAAATATTATGAGAGTAGAAGAGACTTTCAGAAAAAGACAGACTTTGAAAAAATATGAAGGAAGAATTGGCAGGATTTACAAAAGTAATGAAGTATTTAACATGCAAGCAAGAGTCAAAAGTTATCCCAGACTGTAGATCTGCATAAAAGGAAGGGTGAGGGTATCATCCACAGTGACAGAAAATAAGGGAGTGGTTTCATGAGAAAGACTAGAACTTGCTTTGATCCTGTTTAAATGAACTGATGGCAGGACAAGCTGAAGGGAATACAAGATTATGTCTAAAATGTAGAACTGGATAGAGGGAGCAAAAATCAGGAGCAATAAATGTACCTGATAATCACCTAAGACAGTAGTTGAACCTATGAACAACAGTATACAGAAAAAGAGCATAAACAAGACAGAAAGAATAACACAGGGTTTTGTACAACTCCGAAGAGCAAGAAAAAGAAGGATGACAGGTCCTTATCTTTACTGAAACCTGCAGCTTACATATACACACTCTGAAAAGATATCCACGTTATTTAAGTCTCAAACAGATCAT
>VZTL01036330.1:0-12041 GCA_013400535.1 Scopus umbretta
TTTTTTTTTTTAATTATCTCTGTGGCATCTCTGGTGATGGGGTCCATTGAGATGAACTTCAGTAGGGGGTATGGGAGAACAGAAGAGGATTATTAACCTGGGCTCCCTGCTGCTAACTGCATTTAAAGGTGCTCTGCCATCACACTTACTAACTTCCTTGTGACATATGGTAGGGCTTGCATTTTGCCTGAAGAATACCAGGTGCATGAATACTTTATACCAAAATAGGTAATGCCTAAACTGAGATGCTTAATGGCGTAAAAGCAATGGTTACCTCTCAAGTTAATTTAGTTTCTACAGGATACCGTAGACTATTTATGTTCCTGTAAGTTGCTTTTTTATGTTATTCGTAGAGCACCTTTACACAGCTCATTGTGGACCCAAGTCGGCTTTGCTAGGTGTCTTGTGAGACACCATAAATGATCTGTACCTTAGAGCCCCTCTGAAGTATGCACGGAGACAGAAGGTGTGTGTAAGCTAGGTCAATACTTTCAGCCCCAGTGATACTATAACCTGGTATGGAGGCTTAAAATCTGGCCTCCTCTAAAGTGCACAGGGTGAAAGTGTAAGGCCAGGTAATGCAATAGTTAACAGTGTCTTTTAAGTAAAGTTTCAGTGCATTTGCTAAAACGTTCAGTGGCTGAGAGTTTGCACGTCTGGATAACTGTGGTGGTATGTTTACCTCTTCAGACAGCTGAATACAAGGACACCTGCTTTCTAGAAGCACTGGTATACAGAGCTATATGAATAAACTGCAGCTTTCATATTCAGCACTTCCCCTCCTTTTTAAGATGTCTGTGAGACGGTTTGTGCCTTGGAGGCCCTGAAACCATTTCATGTGCCAGCAGAAAAAATAAATGAAATGCCTCTCGAATGAGATATTTGATGCCATAGAAAGGATAATGTTTTGCTGATGAAAATTGTTGTGGAACAGGAGATTGTCAGGTGCTAGCAACTGCTAACAGATCTGTGCAGTGTAGATACAGCATGGGGGTTTGGCTGCCCAGCTCAAGCACCTACATCTGAACATCTCGGCTGTAGTACATTTAGTAGCTGTGTCATGAAGAACAGCTTTTGACTGCAACAATTAAACCCCTTGTTAAAACAAGCCTTTTTGCATCTGTGTGTTCATCAGTAGCCGGTTGTGCAGGCTTGGGTGCCCTTTTCTGCAGGTGCTCTAATTGATTTTGGTTAAGGTCAGTTGTGCTAATAAGCATGACTTGCACCTAGTCAAAGCCTATTAGCTAGTATTTTTTTTTTTTTAATTTTAAACCCAGATTTTAATTAAAGTAATCCTGTATGCCTCAAGATACTATGCCCAAGACGTTTAGCCACTGCTGAGCTGTATGACTGGCTCATTTCTGTATGTTGTTCAGTGATTCCAGAGTGCTCTTGTAGTCTAGGTAACCTCAGAAATAGCCTCTTCTTGTAGGTAGAGACTTTCACTTCCAGCAAAAAAGCCTGTTTTTGGGGGGTGCTGAGTACTGGGTCCAGGCCAAGAGCACTCAGTGCTTTTTCAGCTGGGGTCAGGGGTTTGTTGTCAGATGCCTGGTGATGAGCTGTCCCCCTTTCCCGCTCCTGACACATTAAAATTAATGTCCATTTAACAACCAGCTAAAGCATTTCTGGTGGAAAAAACTGCAACAATGAAAATTGCATCTGGGTTAATGGGAGCAAGGTCGTAACGTGTATTCAACTTGAAAAAATAGAGGCGCTTAGTGGGGAAAAAAACTGGGAAGCTAGAGGAGAAAAAAATGATGTCATGGTCTTCAGTATGATACAAATTGATATGAGCTGAACAGCACCTGCAGTCATAATGCCAGTTATATGTTTTTCAAGATTTATGATTACAATTCAACTTACTTAAGTGATTTCTGTAATTTTTGTTTCATATTAAAAATGAAGAATGGATTTCTCTAACTTCCAATATTTTTTATGATCAGGTATATCTCCACACAGTAAAAATATTATTTCAATTTTCAGATAAATGACTTTTTCTTCTTTTACATACAGAACAGGGAAAAGCTAGTAAGAGCCTTGGAAGCATGCTCATTTCTGTGGATTTTTTTTTTTTTGTCTCAGTCATATAGTTTACATATGAATTATCTGTTGATTCTCCATGTTCAAAACTCTTTGTAAACAACTTCTGAGGATTTGAAATGCAATAAGTTCAATTCTTTGTTTCAATGATTAAAAGTTGTATTTCTGTAATCTTTAATTTCTATGATAGTGTTGAGGATTTTTTTTTTAAATAAAAAAACATGGCATGCTTCAGGAGCTAGAGAAACAAATGAACAGGTTTGGTACAGAAAGCTAAACCATTTAAATAATAAAGATAAGTTAAATGTCATTAGTTTTGTGTTCTGTATTACTCTTGGAAGATTCCAGCTGTGGTCAGTGATCATTCAAGTCACTCTGAGCCTTTCATTGCATTGGCAGTAGTTCAGGTCATTTTCCTCAAAACAGGGCGATGGTCCTTGATGTACCTTCAAGAAACCCTGAAGCTACCTATAACAATGTCAGTGTAATAAGTCCAAGGCTGCCATGGCTTCCCATGAAACATATATTGTTATGAGCTGTTAAAATTCTGGAAAGCACTGGAATACACACAGTAAACTGAGTTCATTTAGGGCATATTTGACTTAATGCTCATATTTTCCAGAAGATGTGGACTCCCCATGTCTATGCTGTGAAGCTGGTGTGTGCATAGAGGGTGTGTTTGACATTCTGGGACACCCAGCCTCCTGAACAGAGCTGCTGCATTTCCAGAAATCCCAGACATAGGTGCAGTATCCTTTAATTCCTTTCTAATGAGATTTCTGGATGCTAGAGGATGCACAATTAGGATCCGCTGTACTCTGCTGTATCAGCACAGAGGAACCAGAGTGTAGGAGAATCCTGCATCTATTTTCCCACTTTTCTTTATGTATTCTCCATCTCAGGAGTCAAGAGGGATTCAAAGCCTTTATTAGCTGTGTGTTCTTTCTACAGCAAGGTAATCCGAAGGTATTAAAAATAAGAGGGTTTAGATTTGTGAGTTTGGTAGGTTATTCCCACCAGCTCAAAACAGAATCCAGGCTACTTGCTCGGTGTGGGCTTGCATGTGTGCCTGCGTGCACCAAATATCTGCTGAGAAAGCTGAATCCATTGCCTGCTTCCAGAGAGAGACCAACTCTTCAGTCACGTTTATACTTGGAGAATCTATGCATGACAAAGCTGTATGGGGTGGTCATTTGGAAGCTTTGAAACTGCTGGTGTAAGCTTAGGACTGATTTATTTTACTTTTTTCTTTTAAAAGTGTGATTACCAGAAAATGAGCTCTAAGCCAAACCACATGGATAATCAGGATTTAAAGATTCATGGACGTCTTCTTGTCAAAATCTGCCTTGATTATAATCTAAGACCTAAGACAAAACCTCTTTGATCCATAGCATCAAACATTAATAATATTAGCTAGGAGGATGAAAGCATTCTCTTACATGACCAGTTCAATGCTCGGTTATGTACAGCATAATAGGGCACTGACCATTACTCTACGAGCTCTGTTTTCTTCCAAAGGTTAAACTAATCTTCTCTGGCATCCTTTGATTCCTCCAGAATGTCTTGACCTATAATAAATAGAATCAAAGCATCACGAAGCTGAAGGAGCAGACCTGAGTTTAACTGAGGATGTCTCAGATGCTCAAAGTTCAAGCTTAAGTCCTGGTGCCTCGCTGTGGTATGGTGCAGCCACAGGGACCAGCTGCGAAATCCAGATGTTGCAGAAATCCTGTTCTGTGTGCAGGAATCAGTGGTGTCCTCATCCAGGATATTGCTAGTAGTTGAGGTGAGAATCATCTTTTGGAGAAGTCTTCCTGCTAACTGCTTGGCGCAACTGCATTAGATTTTTATTAGTGAGTGGGACATGAAGAATCCCTGCACCTTTCTTACCACTGCAGTAACAGTGCAGACTGCATTTCCAAGTCTTATATAGCAGAAATTTCTGTGCCAGCAAAGCTTTTGAAAATTCTGCGGAGATTTGGGCATACTGGTTTTGTAAAGTGTTGATACTGCACTTTGGAGGAGGCTGTTGTTCCAGAGTTGTGCTTGTAATTGCTGTCAAAGATGTTAAAAGCAGTGATTCCAATCCAGCAAAACACTTAAGCACTTAACTGCACTTGGAGCACGTGTATATTGTTCCAGTAACATCATCGGGACTGTCCACTTGCTTAAAATGAAATATCCCAAAACCTGGCACAGATGGGGTGAGAATGCTTTGCAATGCATAGGAAAATGTCCTAGAAGAGCAAGAGGAAACCTACTGTTGGTCATATTATGAATCCAGGGAAGGCTGAGACTATGTGTTTTGGAGTGACTATATTTCCATCAATTAATACCATGACCAGTTTCTCATAGGAGCTGCTGAATGTTAGCAGAGGAGGATGTGGTAGGAGGGGGGTGGTGGGGAAGGGAGAATAGGATGTGGCTCGTGTGATGCCTGTGTTTGCGCAGCCTAGTTACGTGCACCCTTGCACAGGGAGGGTTAGAACATACTGGAAATAATTTCTTTGTGTTTCATGTGCCGATTAACTGTGAGACTAATTCTGTGAGACTAAGTGCTTTTTTTTTTCTTTTTTAATCAATTACGTGATTTTCAGCAGATATAAGCTAAAGAGTTCACAAAGGGAGCGCATCTCGCATATTTCCATCTTTGTTGAATGTGAAAAAGAGGTTTGTAAGATGACTGCAAATGGACACATTCACATGCATTACAAAGGTAAATTGGGAGCCTTTCACAACACAGCTGATGGCAACAACAGCCAGGGTCCTATTGTACACAGAAAATAGCTACAGATGGCAGGTAAGTGGAATGAAGACTGAAGCAGCACTGCATTCATGACAAACATCTTCCTTGTTCAGGTGCCTGATATTTCTTTAGCAATAAGAGCCCAACCCTCTCATATACTGAGCAGTAATGCTCTTGGCAGACTTTGAGAACTGCGTTTCTGGGTAGCAACTGCTGTTGAGTCCTCAGAATCCATAGGCTAGAAAATCTAGAGTGGTTATAGTTTTTTGGAGGGGATTTCAAGGTTTTTGGGTTGTTGTTTTTTTAGGAGCTTGTTTTTGGCTAATCTAGGCTGAATTTCTCAGTTCATTGATGCGCTGCAAACATGGGGGTGGTGGTTCTGCTTTAAGTTTTGTTGGAAATGGGATAGAAGCTGGCCATTAGGAAGCTAGTTTCACCACCTTCCTAAACTTATTCCCATACTGGGCAAAAGCCAAAAAACTCCAAATGATTCAAAGGGTTGCATGGGACTTTAGTAAAACAGAGTCATGCTGTGGTGACCATTGGTACACCATCAAATTAAATCATTGGTCAAAGAAAACATTAGAACGTTCAAATGAAGTGCAGTGATGTGGAACGCAGAAAATTAGAACAGCAACCCAAGTAAATTCAGCAGTGACCAGCTCTGTTAGCTTGCTACCTCTGTCTGCCGGGACTTACTTTCCTTGAAGGTATTTTCTGTCATGAATTGCCTTGTCTCCCTAAGCCAATGAGGTCTGTTGGGAGTCCTCTGTCTGTTGTTTCGGCAGGCTTCTTGGTTTGATCAGTATAGTAGCCTAAACAGGATTAGTGTTAATCCCTTCCACTGTTCACAGGCGTGATGTTTTTTAAAGGTGTCTTTTGAAATAGCAATGACTCTCTGTTGTTTTAAGCAAATACATACTCAAGTGTGAAAGGAAGGTCCTTGAAAATTGGTTGAAAACTGACGATAGTCGTGTCACCCATCAGTGGCTTGATCTACTTCTCGCGCTGGTGGCTACATCAGGAGTTGCTCCATTTCCGTGGAGTAGCAGCAGAATAAATGCAGTGGAGCCTTTGGCAAACATGATGCTGACATTGCATATGCAAGGTGTTAGCACTTGGATACAAAAAAGGTCAGTGAAGTGTGTGAACTCCTTGCCATCTATTCTGAAGGTGCTGAGTGTCCAGGGTGTGCTTTCACGTCCCCTCTGGTGCTGCAGTGAACAATACCTGTCCCCGCATTGAGCACTGAATAGGAAAAAAACCTCATGGCCAGCTCCTATGCCAAGACCAGGATCATTGAACACCTATTGAATGTACGCTCTGCAGCTTTGGAAGGATTATGGAGAGCAGAGGCAACACGGGGCAGAAGATCTCTCCCTGAAAACACGACCACGTGGCGTGTACACAGCAGCCAGAACTGATGCTGTTAGCGGTAGTCTCTACCCACTCTTTCTCTCGCTGGCTTGCACATCCACACGATGCTTTCAGGTCTGTCTCGCAGCACCGGCTGTTTGAAATGACACGTGCTTTTAGGCTGAATCTTTAGTCTTTCTATTCTGAAAGCTGAATTCCACACTCCTTGTAGCTGCCAGAACCAGAACTTGCCAAGCAGCAGCTAATTAAAAACATTAACGTTACAGTCACTTCAGAAAAGCTTAATGCCTCTTTGCAGTAGGCTGGTGGATACAGGGTCAGTTCTTTTTGTTTTGCAAAGACATAATCTGCAGTTTGGAAATGTTTTAAAAAATAAAACAAAAGAACCCCTTTTAGCCTCAGCTCCTTCTGTTGTAATTTTGCTTGTAAGCCTTTCAGGTGTTAGGAAGCAGGGAACAGTCTAGGAACGAGCCATGCATGGCTAAACCAAAACCAAACTTCCATTGACTTCCACTGTGGCTTTTTTTTGGTTTTGGTGTTTTTTTGTTTGTTTTTTTTTTTTCTGCCAAAATAAGTGGATGAGCATTTTCAAAACATGGGAAGATGTGCTGAGCCTTGAGATGTGCTGGGTTCTGGGACTGATAAAAGCTACCAGCCCCACAGGGTCGCTGCATGGAAGTAGAACAGACAGGTCTGTCTCTTTGGCTGATGTGTAGAGGTGTTGAGGTGTATATTCAAAGAGAAAAAGTAACAACTGAACTGATGAGGAAGTAAATGTGTTAAAATGTAAAGTTTTAAAGGGTTTCTGAGAGTGCAGCGGAACCCAAGGACTTGGAGCAGCTGATCACGCTTAAATTCTCTCAGCCTCCAATTAAGTGTATGCTTAAAGTGTGTGAGTAATCCTCTGAACTACACCTCTATTTAAATGAAGTATGTAATTAAGTGCCTTGATAATGTGCAATAAGTGGCAAAGCATTTTGAGGTATCGCAATAGCTTTTCTCTAAAAGTGAGTTCCACTCGAAATAAATTAGGTTGCTCCTTTCCCCTCTCTGTCTTCCCTTCCTTGTAGGTTTTTCTGGACTCTTCTCAGGGTTTTTTTTGGACTCTTCTTTTTCTCCCACCTTTTCTCTTGGAAGGAGAACATTTTATACACATATATAACTTGGGTCTGCTGTCCTTTTTGGGTGTCTTCTTTCTATGTGTCTTGTATCCTTTATCCTTACCTTTTGTAAATTATTTCAGATGCTATAGCTGCACCACCTCAAGTCCAAATCCCACAAAGATTTAAGCTTAGATCTGGAAGATGGGAATGAAAGAGTAAATATTTCTCCTGTTCAGGGACAGGAGATGAAAGTGGAACTGAGCAGCAGACTAAAACGCTACAGTCACTGAAGGTGTAAGAGTAGTAAAAAGAGTGAGTAGTGATAGATGTAGAATCTAAACCCCCAGGAATGGAAATGTTGCCCCTTCTGCACTGTTTTGTGTTTTGGTTGCTCTCCAGCTGGAGCAGAGCAACTTACAGCCTCAACTTGAAATGTTCTGAATTCTCTTCTCTAGATGCTGAGACTAGCAGTCACTTGGGAGAAAAATATTGAAAATGCATTCAGAAACCCTTCACTCTCTTTGTCTGTCCTATGATATCTTTCCCCCACAGATCTGGAGGAAAACTTTATTGAATATGTGGTTATTAACGTTAAAGCATGGCAAATGGTTGTTCTGTTATAGGATCCAGGCTGTGAAATGGTTCATTCTGCGTTGGCCTCTGAGCCATCTGATTGACCATGCTGTGAAACTCTGCAGATGGGCAAGGCGGTGAAATCCTACACTGATTTGTTGTCCGGGTGGCAGATGTTTTATTCTCCTGATGCTTTTTCTGGCATTTCTCACAGACATGAAACAGAAGCAGAAGAAACTGAATTGCTGTGTGCTCTCTCCCCCTTGTTCTCCAAGGTAGTTTTGAACTCATTTCTCCTGTAATCTTATGAAGTGTAAGAAGAGGTGTGTACCTCCTGACTTCTCTCACAACTGTGCTTTATACTTTCACAAGTAACCTTCTTTACCCATCCAGCTGTAATTTTCAGCATGGCTGGTTTTCACGGTGCATCTCTTGCTTATCGCTTTAGTGTAGTTAATACCCTTAACAGTGCTTTAAAGATGAGCATTTGGATGACTAAATAAACAATCCTGCCTCTAAAACATTTGTCTCCTGACCTCTGGTCTGCACAGCACATAGCCAGCAGAAGAAGAGGGCATGGAGAAGGCAAAAGGCAGCATACTGATGTAAGCTGCTGTCTAGGCTGCCATGATAGCAACCCCTTGCTGTTCCTCAAAGCCTTTGGGTACCAGCATATGCCACAGGGAACGCTGAGTGAAGGGAAACGGGAGACAGCTAGCAAAGGTAGTTTGGGCCAAACTGTGATGTCTTCCTTGAGCATGCAGCATGGTATGATTTGAATTGATGCAGAGAATGCTGGCCAGCTCCCGGGAACCACTTTATTTCTAAAACTGTTGGCTTTGGAAATGGCAAAGCCAACAGTTACTAAAAACCTTAAATTCCATTTAAGAAGAGAATAAATGGAATTAGGAGTCTCTTTTGAAATGAAAGTTGGTCTTGTCTTGCCACCTGATCTTTGCCATTAGAAAACTAATCACATAGTTTTACGCTATAAGTTTAGCCTTGCCTAAGCAAGAGTATAATTTCCTCTATACAAACAGATTCAATAGTTTTTTAGTGTTAGCTCTTTTAATTAAAAGGAAATTATTCCATACCTTGTGTAGCACATAGGCTAAGAGGGTAATTCAGCTTACTCGACCACATTCATTTACAGAAATATGTAACATTTAGGGTATGGGTGCATCTCCATACTTATTCTAGAGATCTCTGGAACCCTACAATGTAAGTCGTGGTTGGGCATAGACTGACAGTGTATGTTTTATATATAGTTTTGGTGAGACATGACTGAGACCTTAGACCAAAACACTGTGATCATCTGTGATGCCTGCACTCTGTCCTGCAGGACCATGGTATGACCAGGGAGGAGAAGGACTGTAAGTACAAGCTGCTGCACGTCCAGGCTGGGCCAGCATGGGCACGCACGCTTCGGGTGGCAACCAAAGACAGTATGGCTGCGTCTGTTGCTTACGGGTGGCTCCAGGCTACTGCTATAATTCAGAGTTGTTGTCCAACTGCTACATCAAGCAGCGATTTACTGCTACTCAGTTCAGCTTCTAATGTGATCTTCATTCTCATAAACTTCAAAACTTTTATGAAGAATGTAGAGTTTCACCTGCAAATAAAGGATATGGAGAGGACTTCCCTGTGATGCCTTGGAGAAGATAAAGGTCTTGGGGAGAACTGATTCCCAATTTGGCTCTTTCTCAGTGGGAAAGCTTAAACTGGCCATGGGTGGCAGAGGCAAAGCAGAAAATCCTTCTTATATCACATGTGTGCAGTCAGGTGGCCCAGCAGGTAATGCTCAGACCATACCTTGAGGAATTCTCAATATTAATGAAGTTACAGCTTTAAGGTTACAGCCTTGCCTGTTGGTACTGGACTGATGACTATCAAGCTCTGAGATTTTTTTATTTATTTTTTTTTTAACTGCAGTGTCATTTCCTTCAAAATGAATCTAGCAGGTGATCTTACTGAAGTTTGGAAAACTAGGACTGTCAGACTCTGCCCTATTTCAGTAAAGCTTGGCCAGCTGACAGAATGAGGTGTGCTCTTTCGCAAAAATAAGCAGCATCTCTGAGTGCTGATTTTGACAGAGGCCCCAGCATTGGTTTAAGTCACAGTTCATGTATAGCTCTGCCTGAGGATCATACTATGCTTCTGTCAGTCCTAGTAGCCATCCCACTCACCGCCTGTCTGGCAGGAGGAGCAGAGCGGTGACAACAGAGGAGATGCTGCAGCTGTCACACCTATTTACAGCTTCTCAGTCACTGACATGAGAATAACAAACACGGTATTCATGCAGTTGCATGGTTAGCAATTTATTTTTAAAATCAGTCACTTGAAAAATACCAAGGCACAAGTAAAAAATAGCTCTGTCAGCACTTTCGGTGCAGTTTGCAACCTAGTGCTTGACCTGAGGGTTTCCATCTCTTTCCGTTAATTTATAAGAGTTAAGGTAAAGGCCACATCCTAATCCGATGAAAGCACATGTTTCTCCTCTGAGTGAAGTTGCACCAAAATGGGATGTGGCTCTCCAAATGCAGGAACATACTGATTCTTGTCCGCTGCTGGCATTTTATTTCCCAATTTTATTACCCCCTCTGCAGCAATGAGTAACTCTCTTGCATGTAGGCAAGTGATATTTACAGTAAAAAGGTTGAGTGAATTAACTGTTGAGCAAATGTTTAAAGAAATAACAGTTAGAGATTGCTTTCCTGTCTTGTTTGAAAACACTGAGGGGCAAAAAATTTGAAAATATTAACATTTTGTCTTTGATAGCCAAGAAACAAATGCTTGAGCTTGTATCTTCCACCATCACATCCCCAGAAATGTGGGCATGAAAGTAACTGTAATTAATGGCTGTTTTTTTGTCGCTAAATCTTTACTAAAGTCAAACAATGGCTGACAGTAGACCACTTCTAAACAAAGCAGTAAGTTAGGAAAGTTGAAAGGATTAAAATTTGCGGTCTGTTTTGGCAGCCAAAGTGGGATAATTCCAGATAAACAGAAGGAGGGTGAGCCCCTAATAACCCACACAGAGATAGAATATCTGGGGACATGGATGTTGCACTCTGATTTTCCTTCTGTCTCTGCTTTCTTCCTCAAAGCTGCAGAGGGGACCACCCGGAACAAGCATTTCATGGCAGGAGCTGTATTTTTGCCTTGGAAATGAGAGCAATCATCCCTTGAGCACAGCGTGTTGGTTACACAGTCTGATCATTGGTAATCGCTCCTTGGCAGCTGGCTCTTGGAGATGTACTCCAGTAGAGCGGCTGCTATGAAGGGGTTTGGTAATCAGGCTGCCCTGTGGTCAGTGTTCCTAACCGGGACTTACTGGTCCCTCAGGATCTCACCTGTCGGTCTGTTTCTGAAGTATGTGGGAAACAGCATGATTGTGTGTACTTACAAACTCAGCCCCCGGTGGGTGCTAGTACATGGATGGTGTTTTCAGGGATGTGACCTTAGAGCTGCAGTGAAACACCTTAGAATTCTTTGTTTCCTCTCATTTTGGGAGGCTTCACCCCTGCTGCTGCTGCCTTTCCTTAACATGCTAATGCAGCCCTGCACCTAATTTCTGATTGTTAGTAGCACATGGCATTGCTTGAGTATCTCTGCCACCATTTGGCCATCCTTTGCCATGGCTCTGTGTGATGGTACTGTTCCTTTCCTGCCCACCTCCTCAGCTAGTACCAAATAAGTTGGGTGCTTGTCTCTTAGAACTGCTAGTGGATGTATTTATCGAGTAACTTAAAAGCATCGTCCTATGTAGGATGCTGTACATGGATGTTGTACCTCCTGATGTAGTTCCTGCTGATTCATCAGGAGCAGAGCTGTGCATTGCCCTGGAGGCAACAGATTGTAAACATAGCTTCCAAAACATAGCAGTCTGCATGGTTGGGCTTTTTTTCTCCTACGTACATTTTTCCTCATGTTTTTCTAAATAATTATAAAGCAGACTTGCTTTTGTGAGTCCAGGGATTGCTGGAACCAATGCTTCAAGCAGCACAACTCCCATTCATCTTTCAAATCTGCTGCTATTTTTTGCTGTAGGAGCATTTATTTCATACGCAATCTGGGCTACATTTATTTTTGTAGGTCCAAATTCAACTTTGGGCTGTGCTGCCCAAACCCAGCACTGGATTTGTGTTGTGGGAACCATCGGCAAAATCCTGACTCCTCCAGAACTGGATTTTTTTTTTTTT
>VZTL01036332.1:0-12258 GCA_013400535.1 Scopus umbretta
TTCTGCGGTCTCATAATTTATGGTCTAATTATTCACTATATTAGTTTCCTAGCCTCACAGTTTTCCATAAGCATGTAGAAAATACAATTACCTAGATGGCTTTCCAGTTTCACATAATAAACTGACAATGTTGCTCTGATATCAAACATAGCTCCAAATCATACCTAGAACATTATGGATTTATACGGTGCTCCTTTCGCAAAATATTTGTTTCCGTACTACTAATCAGCAATTATTTGTGTAGTGCTCACATCAAAGGCTTGAGCTTTTTTTCTTTTTTTCTCTACTGAGCTACAGTTGAATGCTAAATAAACTGAATGTAAAGAAGTATTTTCACCCTTGGATATAAAACAGAGTGCTTCAGTCTGATGTATGTTATGAGTTGTCACGTGAGCTACACAACAGTGGCTCTTTTCAGTAAGAGTACCTACAGCAGCATCCTGTCTTCAGAAGCGCCAAGAAAAAAGGGCCTCAGAAAGAGACGACTAGGCAAACAATGCCACTTCCTCAGCACATACGCAGTGCGCAATCAGTAGCACAGGGGCTGTCTGAAGTAGCACCTATAGGCTTAATCATAAAAAGTATAGTCTATAGAAGGAGGAATTAGCATTTCAGATACAGGCGTTTTACTAAAATGCACAGGGAACGCTGTTACTATATGAGAGGAAACAATTATAACAGAGAAGTGTGCCTTTATCCAGCTGCTTCTGAAACGTTTGTTCTGAATCACTTGCAGACATTTTTATCCAGCTGACATCTAGCGCTTCTTCCATGAGGAAAAGCATTCCAGTGACACACCTTCAGTAACTGAGAGCAAATGTTGACATGAGTATGGCCAGCAGACTTATTTAACTTTCCTAAACACACATAACAGTATGACTTTACATGTCAAAGGGATGACTCCTCAGATCTCACCGCCATGAATATATTTGAGAAAGAAAGAAAATCTTAAGACACAATGATGCAAAACCAGGAAACTTATCATGGCATATAGGAATAAATTTAGAAATGATCTTTAGTGATATGGTGAAAAAACCACACAGTGAAGTGTAGTTTGATTAATGACAACAAATATGGAGCAGACAGGGGAGGTCATGCTTAACTAACTTTCTGAAGTTCTTTGAAAACATAACTGTTATGAAAAATAAAGAAAATTCAGTGAATACAGCATAGTTGGGTTTTCAAGGAGCACTTGACAACGTTTCTCAGAACAGATTCATCACCATCGCCAGGCTAACAGCTATGCAACAGAAACTGAAATACACTACTAAGTAGTTTTAAAAAGAGAAAGTTTCACAGTGACAACTAAATTATCCCAGTAATTCTGAGAGTTTTCAGACCCCAGTTGTGCACAAATATGCATAGCTAACGAAGTCCTGATCGTGATAAAAGTGACTTTAAAAAACAATATTTGTAATATTCAGTATTAATAAATGTTGATTATATCCAGGAATATTAGTATATCTAATAGCCCTCCAGATAAATTCTACTTTAATTTTTGGAGCCTAAGGGAAAATAGAATTTGGTAATAATGACATGAAATTCAGAAGAATGGTGTTTCTAATATTAAAACTAGCAGTTGGGAAGTACATTTAGCCACAGACACCAGAGAAAACATAGTACCAGTTACCAGCTCTGAGTGATAGACACACCGTACCACTCCAATCCAAACAGATACATTTGAGAAATTTTTACAAGGAAGCTGAGGGTGATATGGTTAATTTATTTTACGTACATCACTGCCAACTCTGACAGTGCCACCTGCACATCTATGTTCCTTCTCTGCAAGATGCAAAGAATAAGCCAAGTAGATTGATGAAAACACCAAGCTTGAACATACAGCTTCTCTTCAATACACACTGCAGAAAAACAAAGGTCTTTTTTTTTTTTTCTTAATGTCGCAAATGTATCATGAATTTTGTGAAGGTTGGAGACAGTATGAAACAAATCAATTACATGATATTTGGGTATTCACACAAGATAAATTATGGTACCAAAAATATTAGTCATACAGAATAAAATATTGAGTTAGGACATAAAAAGTGAGTTTGAAAGTCTCAGAGATTGTAAATAAGGAAGAGGATTCATATACAAATACAGCAGAGCTATATGGAGTTAAAAGTAAATTCAATGTGCCAAATCAATGTTCTCCAGTTTCTCAAACTCTTTTTTTCTTAATATCTGAATCATTTATAAACACACTAGTAAACACAGATTTTCAGTTTTGTGTTAACATATCCTTTTGTCTTCATGTGTGATCAAGACTGAACTTGTACAAAGAATGAAGCTGCTTAGGTCCAGAAAATCTCTGCTTCTTAATCTCCAGGTTGAAAGCCAGTGTCAACTAGACTTGGGTGTATGAAAATACTTCAGTAAAAAAAGGAACTTTATATCTACCTTAGAAGCAGAACTAAAGCCTGGAATGTAAGGGGTGGGGGGAAAAATAAAAACAAAAAATTCAGCAAGCGGGAAGAATGATCATAGGGAAATATGCAGTGTATAGCCTTTTATTAGACTAAATGTCAGAAACCTGTATCTGATGGCATCTATAACCTGTATCTATATTCCCTGTAGCTGACCCATTTTTTGTTCACAAATGCTTGTTTTTTTTTTTAAAAGGATCTTCTGTAGCATCTGACAGATTAGAACTTTGTAAAGCAAGACCCTGCAAAAGGTACAAATGGTACTGACCCCCCACAGATTAAAACATTATTGAAAATACTTAATGCTTGACCATACTACAAGGTTTTATCATAGATACTGTCCCAGGAAAACTGCTATGTTGAAAGACATCAATGAAAGTGCAAGTTCAAGTACTGACAAGATGTTTTTGTTGAGAAGGTAAGATAACATTCCCATAAAAAGAACTGAAATGTGGCTATGCATCTTGTAGACCTACAAAGGCCACATCAGCTTTTCCCTATGGTGAAATGGAAGGAGTAGGATTCAGCCTTTATCTGCTGTGTAACTTGAAGTTATGGTCCTTATGCTGATGTAGAATTTTTATATGTATAATACAAATATATATATAAGATATAAAAATATACATATACACCTCATACTCCCTTTGACTTACATATGCTGAAATGATTGATCAAAAGCACAACTAAGGACTATTAACAGAGGACATATTTGATTACAGAAGCAACTGGTAATGAGGACACAGGAAAAAAAGTTCAAAATAGGAAATACAGGAGTATCTTCCAACTCTTCCCTTGCCAAATATTCATTTGATGTGATTTTTATATACAATCAAAAGCACAGAAAAGTATCAAAAATAAACAAGGGGAAAGATTAGGTTTTAATACTAACACAGTAGTGTTGTACCATAACTTTAAAAGCTAATTGTACTTTAAGTCTTCCTCAATGAAGGTAGTAAAAGCTCCATGTACAATGAATGGGTTTTTACTATTTTTATGGTCTTGCTTCACACTAAACTCAAGTAAAACTGCCTGCTATATACAGTAAGGGTCAGCACTACTTAGTAGAAAGAAACCCAAACCAAACCCCTGCTTCACACCCCCTTAAAAAAAACCAAACCAAACCAAACCCAACCAACCAACAAAAAACCCCTAACAAAACCAAAAAGCCCTAAAGCCACAATAGAGCTGAGAATCAAAAACTTTGTGAGTAGATGAGTCCCCCCCCTACTCTTGGTAACATTCTGCAGTTTTGCTGAGTTACAGAGAAATGTTTTATATAACTTTTTTCATACAGCATTTGATCTTGGTGAACTACTTGTGTTGCACTAAATGTATCAAAAAAACTTGTTAACACAAAAAAACAAACACAAAAATGAAACAAGAAGATGAATGCCTAACATAACAGAACATATTGATACAACCTTTGTTTGTACATGTCAAGAAAAAGGAATAGATGTTCACCTGTTACAAAAGTAATTGATGGGGCTGGTTCCCATGGCTAGGCAACAGGAGCACTTCACAGAACCACAGAATCAGAGGCCAGCTGAGGCAGGAAAGCACCCCCAGAGACCAAGTACAAGGCCCTGCTCAGATCAGAGTCCGAGTAGGTTGCTCAGGGCCGTGTCTAGTAAGGTGTTTAATATTTCCAAGGATGGAGACCACAGACTCTCTGGGCAACCTGTTCTGGTGTTAAACCACCCTCCCAGTAAAAATAGTATTTTCTTAAAAGAGTGGTTTCTTTGTGGTGGGTTGACCTTTGCTGACTGCCAGCCACCCACTCAGTCACCCTCTCACTCCCCCTCCACAACAGAACAAGGGGACAAAACAAGATGAAAAACCTTGTGGATTTAGAAAAAGACAGGGAGATCACTCATCAGTTACAGTCAAAAGCAAACCAGATTGAACTTGGGGAAAATGAATTTGACTTACTGCCAATTTAAATAGAATGGGACAGTGAGAAACAAAAACAAAAATTAAAACAACACTTTCCCCCTTCCTCCCTTGTCCCAGGTTCAACTTCACTCTTTAATTCTTGACTTTTCTTCCTCCTCTCCCACCCTGAAGAGTACAGAGGGGGATGCAAAATGGGTTGTGGTCAGTCCATAACAGCTCCTCTCTGCTGCTCCTTCCTCCTCACACTTTTCCCTTGATCCAGTGTGGGTTCTTTCCACAGGCTGCAGTCCTTCAGAGTAAACCTGTTCCAGCACGGGTGTTTCATGGGTGACAGATCCTGTCAGGAGAACCTGCTCCGGTGTGGGTACCCCACAAGCTGCACTTCCTTCAGGGAATATCCACCTGCTCCAGCATGGGGTCCTCCATGGGCTGCAGTGAGGATATCTGTACTGGTGTGGTCCTTGCTGCAGGGAGATTTGTGTTGCAGACATGTGTGTTCCACCACGGTCTCTTTCACAGGCTGTGGGGGAGTCTCTTCTCTGGCACCCGAAGCACTTCCTCCTCCTCCTTCTCTGACCTCAGTGTTTGCAGGATTGTTCCTCACAGTTTTTTCCTTCTCCTCACTGCTTGTGCAGTGTTTTGTCCTTTCTTAAACATACTTTCACAGACGCTTCACCAGCTTGGTTGATTGGCTCAGCTGTGTCCTGAAGTGGCTTGACTGTGTAGCTGGCCACTCTCCTTACAAAAGCCACCCCCGCAGGCCCCCTCCTCCACCACCAAAAATCTGCCACCTACACCCAACACATTTTTATACCATGGTATGCTACTTTTCATCTTCAGAAATCTTTTTGAAGTCTATTTTTTGAAATCTTTCTTCTTTGAAAGTGCCTTTGAAAAGGTTTTGAGCTAAACACAAACTCAGCACATACAGCTAATAGTTCATTTTAAAAGATTTTTTTATTTTCAAGATACTGCTTATAGACCAAAGCCTGTAATATAAAAATACTAGCTGGAGACCTAAAAAAAAAAATTCAACAAAGGAAGAAAGAATCTAAAACTCTTCTCCTGTTCACATTTAAACAACAAACATTTCCTTCTTTAATGTTTCCAAGCAACAACAACAAAAAGATCATGAGAGAATCTAGTTAAAACCAAAACAAAACATAGTGAATAATTGCAATATGACATACATAATAATACTCTAAGTAATATACTACTCTAGGTACAGCTTTTCCATACTCTGGCCTACAGGAGCCAAAAAGAGGCCCTTATGATTAATTAGAATAAAATAAAAAACAATCTACTGCCCCTCCCCACCCAGGCTTCCAGCACGAATGTGGAAGTACTTTTAAGATGATCACAACCTTACTGCTTAATTTATGCACACACACTTTTGTTATTGTTGATTGCTAATTTTCATCCATCCTCTGTGTTTTACTGAAAAATACCCTAACAAAACTTCAAGGATCTATGGATGACATCTTTGGGAAAACTAATCCTAAAGAGATAAGAGTTTACCCTGTACCAGAGCACTGTTAATGTATAATTAAATACCATTTTAAGTACCTGAATATGGAAGAAGTCACATTAAAATCAGCGGGAATATTCTTAAGTATCACCCATTATCACATAAATATTCTGTGGTTGGGGTTACCCATAGCAATTCAGCAGAATGTGTAGCATTCTGGACAATCTGAAAATCAGCAGATAACATGAAAAACAAGTTTAGCTAGGTGAAAAATATTATAAAATAACATTTACTTTCTGTTCTCCCCATCCTCAGTTTCTCTGCAGAAAGCAGAAACCTAAAATAACTTTCACCATTCAGACTTCCAAACACACTCAGGACAGTAAATATACATTTAAATATACATATAAATATACATGGGGTTTATTTGAGTAAGTTGGAAATATACAAGCCCCTTCAAGTATAGCTGTAGATTTAGTGCAGAGAGAAGCAATTTCTTGGAAGACTGGAAAAAGGGAAAATCAGCTAATGACAGCCTTTCATAGCATAAATCCTCTAAATAACAGTGTACTTTAATTGAATGTTTCTCTATCTAGATAGAGATAAATAGATTACGGATTAAGCATACTACATTTTACAGTTTAGAAATTACAAATCACATTTCATGGTACCTGTTGTGGTTTAACCCCAGTTGGCAACCAAGCACCACACAGCCGCTCGCTCACCCTCCCCCCGCCCCGGAGAGAGAACTGGGAAAAACAAGTAAAACCCATGGGCTGAGATAAAGGCAGCTTAATAGGACAGCAGAGGAAGAGAAAATAATAATAATAATGATAAAAGAATATACAAAACAAGTGCTTCACAATGCCATTGCTCACCACCCACTGACCAATGCCCAGCCAGGCCCCGAGCAGCGATCGCTGCCCCCCGGCCAACTCCCCACAGTTTCTATACTGAGCGTGATGCCATATGGTATGGAATAGCCCTGTGGCCAGTTTGGGTCAGCTGTCCTGGCTGTGCCCCCTCCCAGCTCCTTGTGCCCCTGGCAGAGCAGGGGAAGCTGAAGAGTCCTTGACTGGTGTCAGCACTACTGAGCAACAACTAAACCATCAGTGTGTTATCAGCATTGTTCTCATCCTGAATCCAAAACACAGCACTATGCCAGCTACTAGGAAGAAAACTAATTCTATCCCAGCTGACGTCAGGACAGTAACATTAGGTATTTAAAACTAATTCAGTCAGTGTCAATTCAATGTTAATTCTAAAGTTATTTTCTTTTGATATAAGCCAGCATAAAAAAAAACACCAAAAAAACAACCAAACAAAAAACCAACAACTTTTAAAATGCTTTTAAAGAGCCATTTACATACATGAACAATTTAACTGGTATAAAACAAACTGTAGGTCACATATCAGTGAAGGATTAATCTTGAGAAGTAACTGTAAAAATTTGGGGAAAATGTTTTTCATCATGAACACTCAACAAAAATGTTAGTTAGATATTTTACCTTCAAATTACAGGAAAAAACCCCACTTTCTAATTTTGGTCACTCATGATAGTCATGAACATGTATGAATACACATTTTCGCAGCATATCTAATTTTTTTAATGGACAATGGATCCTCTCTGAAACTTCTACATAATTTTTATTTATCAATAGGAATCAAATTAGCCATTTTGCTGTGAGTTCTCCTCCTATTTCAACTGAAACTGTTCTACATGTTTAAGCTGACCTAAAGTTGTGTACTATTTATCCAAAATGAAAATTATTCTGCTTATTAATAAAATATATTCATTTTCCAATTAACATCAGTGATCATTCCTCATATATAAAAACAATTACATTGTTCAGCTCTATCATAAATTTTGATCTGAATAAATATAGATAATAAAAAAGGCAAGGGTGGGTATAATCAGCCTTTCCTTTCAGTTTAATTTCCATTAAAGTTTCATAAGGTCATTAAGATTTGTTAAAAGTGTAAAGAAAGGAATAAAAAAAAGTTCATTAAAAAAAAAAAAAAAAGAAGAGTCCACAAAGGGTTTCTTCACCCCCCTCACTCAACAGATATGCTGGTTTTGCCTGGGATAGAGTTATCTTTCTTCACAGTAGCTAGTATGGGGCTATGTTTTGGATTTGTGCTGAAAATAGTGTTGATAACACAGGGATGTTTCTGTTACTGCTGAGCAGTGCTTGCACAGAGTCAAGGTCTTTTCTGCTCCTCAGCACCACCCCACCAGCGAGTAGGCTGGGGGTGCACAAGAAGCTGGAAGGGGATGCAGCCGGGACAGCTGACCCAAACTGGCCAAAGGGATATCCCATACCATATGACACCATACTCCGCATATAAAGCTGGGGGAAGAAGGAGGAAGTGGGGTATGNGCTGGGGGAAGAAGGAGGAAGTGGGGTATGTCCAGAGTGATGGCGTTTGTCTTCCCAAGTAACTGTACTGCGTGACGGAGCCCTGCTTTCTTGGAGTTGGCTGAACACCTGCCTGCTGATGGGAAGCAGTGAATGAATTCCTTGTTTTGCCTTGCTTGCATGTGCGGCTTTTGCTTTACTTATTAAATTGTCTTTATCTCAACCCATGACTTTTCTCACTTCTACTCTTCTGATTCTCTCCCCCATCCCACCTGGGGGGAGTGAGCAAGAGGCTGTGCGATGCTTAGTTGCTGGCTGGGGTTAAACCATGACAGCTGTAATAAGAAGTCACAGGATCTGAAATAAGTCACTCAAATTAAAAATAAGTGCCTGCATCACATTACTTAATGCAGGAACTTTATTCCTCCCTGTTTCAGCATTGAGACACAACACTTTCTTCCACTGCTTATGTGTTCTTTATGTCCATCTGCTGCTCTCGTGCAGTGTCAAGATTCAATATGTTTAGATATATAAAAATATTCTGATACTACATTATTGTAAGTCCATGAGGAAAACAATAATTTGATTACATCCTTGTGAGTGGAGATCAAAATGGTTTAGGTGTACAGAATATCCTCCTATGTCTTACTGCAAAAGTCTTTGAAAAAGGTCAAATCTTCAGACTGCAATCCTCTACATGCACAGCAAGCAATACAGTCTATTATAGGTTCTTGCCAACTGATCCATTGTAAATTAAGTTACATAAATATTATTTAACAGGGACACCACTGCTTTCAAACTTAAGACAAACACATTTTATGTGCTTTCTGTTTAGTTAAACATTTTGCCACTACATCAAATTACCTATTTAGATGTATACAGATTGTGTGTCAGTTTAGTTTGGCTCTGTTCTTCTGTTACTCCTAGAAGATCAATGTTACATTCCCCTTTTCCCTTTCCACTCCCATTCTAATAATTACTGTCAGCTTTTGCAATGTGTTACAGAATTCATTAGGGTCTGTATATACAGTCATCAGCATGCTACACGCAGTGGGATTCAGTTGTCTAAATGTAGAATTTTAAATGACCTAGGATATCCCACCCAGCCTCAAGGTGGTGCTTCAGAAGGCTGTGGGTCTCCCACATGTCCCCTATCATAACTTGTGGTCTTGTAAGGATGACTCATATCTTAGAGGGTCCCAAAATGCTACTAGATGTTCTCCATTTAGCCAAGATAATCCTATCTTTTCTGAAACAGTAACTGAGTATCTATACCACTAGTTTAACAAAGTTTTGTGCTTTCCGGACTCTTATCTGACTCAAACAGTTTAGATCATTACTTTGAGAGGACTTTTCGAAAATCCATTCTGTCTAGAAAACAAGTGGTAGAACTTATAAATATGTTTTAGAAAGCAAAAAATCAGGTCAGAACAGTCAGCAACACTTAAGGGGATTCAGACAATCCCCATATAGCAGAGCACCGTATACACAGCAATTGATTTTAGTTAAAAAAAGTAATTCTTATTGTTTCAAACAAACATGAAACAATCTAGAAACACTACAAAAGCATTACTAAAAATTAAGCTACCCATCCCAATCATGAGGACTTTTGATTATGTAAAAACTGTTGCTGTCATTAGAAAGCAAAGTTTATATGTTGTTTGAATAAACACTACTATATTCACCAGCCCTTTGTCATCGCTCTCAGCGGGAAGAATCTGACTAACAGTTGTTAGATACAACATTCTCCTACATAAGCTCTACATAAGGACAATCTTGTACCAACTACATGAATTTAAGGATATTTATAAGAATAAAAAGGCAACAAAAACCTCACAAAAATTAAACAGCTTCCAAATAATAATAGGAGTGTTGCTCTCCTCCCCTCAAAAGTACCAGAAACCTAGTAAGTAGCAATGATGCAGATGTTGTGGTAATACATAAAAGGTAAAGAGCCTAAATCTGTCAGATCTCACATATTTTCACTAGTAGCTTTACAGGTGAATAAATATGTCATCACCCAAAGAGGGAAGAGGAGAATTTTTTTCAAGCTCTAAATACAACTGAATGTAGATATCAAACAACTGCCAGGGGACATGACTACCAGATAGCGAACAAACCTTTCCAAAAGCAAAGTACTGTTCAAAAAGAGCAATGACAAAAAAAACACATTATGAGTGCAAAATGGTACAACTGTTAGCTAGCAAACTGTGCCAGCATCCCTGATTTGCATGATACTCTCAATAACACTTTCAAAACATGACATTGATTTTAATTGGCCAAATATGGAGAAGGAACAACTCTGCAACAGAAATACATATCTACAGCTGGCATACAACTGACCAGTTTCAGAATGAAAGACAGTTTAGCAAGGTAACCAAAGCTTTACTGTAAGTAACTTCCATTTCATGGGCTTATTGGCTTAAGGTTGAACTCCTTGAATTGACAGACATACTTGACATGCTGAAAGTTAAGAAACCACAAACACAGCTGCAGAGCTAGAAATTATCTAATAAAGCCAAATTTATAAGGAATTATACAAAGAATTTCAGCAGCTTCAGCAACTTTAACTCATTTTTTTCTGTTTTTACACAAGTAAGTGTTCCTAACTGAAGATTTCACAAGAGACTTAGAGAAAACTTTCTCTTACGAGTTATTTTCTTGTGTACTATACCAGCCAAACAGGGACTGATGTGTTTATGAAATGCTTTGCTGTTAGTATCATAACTCTCCAGCACATAAGTAGCACAAATAGTCTGTTTTCCTGTCAGAACAAATGGTACTGACCTATATTAGACATTAAGTTTAAGTCCTAAAAGTATCTACAATATGTCAGGAGATAATTAGACTTACTTATCTGGAATACTGACAACAAAAACAAATTACCACTACCAAATTTTGAAATAATTAAAAAAAAATACACACAGTCCTGATGGAAAAGACATTGATGACTTAGATTCAATAGGACATACACGGGGTGGGATACATGCAGTTAGTATCCTTATACTACACACAACAGAAATTTTATATTTTTCCTCTCCTCTGTAGCCTCCTAATGCTCATATTTTACAACAGAATTGGACAACCTGGCTTCGATAGTATTAGATGACTGTACTTCTAGAACATGAGAGAAAGGATAGATAGTACATGTTAATTCCTGGTTCAGCCACATATTTGTCCTTAGACGTGAGGACAGACTAAGTAAAAACAGATACAGAATACAGAGATTAAAACTAGAATTTTTTTTTTGAGAAATGTAGTTTCATCAGGATCCATCTGGTGAAAAACAATCATATAAAGAAGCTGCACAAAGATAACTACAGATGATGTCACAGTCATTAAAAAAACTTAATCAGTTATCAAAGATTTTGTGTATAGTGAAGTGCCTTATGATGCAATCTGAAAATATTAAAAATGTTTTATCAAACTATATAATGTCTGAGTTACACAAAGTTGTAACAATTTCCATAAGAAAAACAAAAATTAACGTAGAATCTTGTATTTTGTATTGCCTTTTGCATTAGAAGTTGGAGCAATGCAATTTGTACATGTATAATATATATGACTATCAAATAAAAATATATAATTTATGGTTAGAAAAGGCTACAAAACATGTATTTCAGGAAATGGAAGTTAAGAGAAAAAGCAATGTAATTCTATACATCCAGCTGGCTTATGAAGCATTTTGTTGGAGGTTTACAGAATATCCTAGCTGAGCTACGTATATTTAATCTTCATTTTACATGGAAAGTATTAATAAAAACAAATGTTATAAGCACAAGTGTTAACATAATTGCCCAAAAGATGCATATTGCAAGTTGATTATCAGCTCCTATCACATTTCTTAGCTGTTTAAGATATTTATACATAAGGGTTTCATCAATGTACTCTGTATTAGACTATTCAAATCATTTTCCAATGTCATTCTGGTTGCTTTCATTATACCCTACAAACCACAGCATGTACGGGATAACACTGGAATAAAGAAAAATGCATCAAGTTCACTGCAGTAGTTTCCAGCTGTCTCAAACTTTCATATAATCCCAAACTGATCCGTTTCATCTTAAGCTGACAGTATAAGCCCTACCAATTGAAATTACTTTCATCACACATT
>VZTL01036336.1:0-19658 GCA_013400535.1 Scopus umbretta
TTTTCCATCCTAAATGATTCTGTAATTCTACAGTTCTCACATTCCCATATTCTAGAGACAGAAAGGAAAAGCGAAACAGGATGGGTGACAAACGATCCATCCTCCAGCCACAAGTTGTCAACATCTGGCATCTTCAATTGTACAGAAATTGCAGGAGAGGTTATAGGATCTGCAAAAATAATCTGTATCCTTTGCCCTCCAAAGGCTGTTGAAATAAGGGACAGAACCAGGTGAGTGAGTAGGGGGAGTGGTAATCAGTGCCCAACTGAACTAATTTCATACCATGTTCTTGTGTTCAACCCAAAAATCTTATTTCTGACTCCACCCTCTCTCACCTTACAACTGGTTTTTTCCTTCTTTGTGAAATACAAGTAGGTGAAATAGAAATAAGTTCTCCTTCCCACACTTCCCTTGCAGTCTGCTAAGGGTATTGTTGGATGAACACACACATGCACACAAACGTACACTCCGGCTGATTTCAAACCTGTAGATATTTTTAAGCTGCTGTTATTTAAAATGTCTGTAATGGTAGAGGACAAGCCATTTGTCTCTGAAGAACACAAGACTAAAATCAGAGTAAGAAACGACTTTTACTCAGCTAAGAAACTAAGTATGGCAAGAATGATAGGTATGCTGAAGGACACTCAAATTCTGCCATTCTATACAGAAAGAGCACTTTATCCAAAGAATTCTTTGAAAAGCAACACAAAGCAGGCTATCTGGTTAAAAAAAAAAAACCAAAAAAACCAACAACAACCAAACTTACGTGGCTTTTCCTTCCCTCAGGAAAATACAAGATAAAGAGAACTGTAGGGTGGCAGATACCACTTTCTTAGACAAAGGCTTGAATTTTAACTTGACATCTGTCTGTGTAGGCATGGGGCTGGCATATTGCTTCATGTTGATGCTGCTGGTGGCAAGTGCTTTTCTGCGTCCAGACGGAGATTCCTGAAAGCAAAGGAGAAACAAAACTACACATAAAAGGTGCCGTTACACTAAAACCTGCTTGTGCATAAAATGAAACATGCACTTAATAAATCTGCATCATTCTTTTTCAAATACGCAGGCAGCAGGCATTGCTATGGTCCTTTCTAGAGACAGAAATCAATTTCTTAAACTAAGTCAGCCACTAACGGTGACTCTTCTAACACTTGCTTAGAGTAATTTAAAAAAAAAAGGTTATTCATTATGATTAGTGGTCTTCCATAGGAGATCCTAGGTCTTTGAGGGCTTGAGCTTGTAGCAGCATCCACAGCACACATCCATTTATGCAAGCGGGAATATATCGCCATTCCTTCTGACAGCAATCTGGACTAGTTTTATCCAAACTTGGATAGTCCTGGACCAGGACTTCCAACCTGTGGAAGACATGGGTTTCTATTATGCATATGTTCCTTTATGTAAAGGTATGAGGCCATCAAGTTAATATGTTGAACTGATACCTGTGTTCAATGCTCAAATATAATGCCTGAATATTTTTTCAAAGCAATGGTCCTTCCCGCTAGTGTTGTATGTGTACTATTAAGATTGACAGGTTTCTGAAATTAAGGTTGACAATGCTTCCAAAAATATCAATAAAAATTTTGCAAGGGAAAAAAAATAAGAAGCAAGAAAAGAGGAAGATAAAAGCCTAAGTTGCATTTCAAGATAAAAGGTGTTTCTCACAGTTTCACAATTCAGACAAATTAATCTAAAATGCATCTAAGAATCTACTCTTGTTCCATCTAATATCAGCATCAGCAGCAAAGGAATGATTATATGTAATAAAACTCCAGTAACAAAAATAAAACAAAAAAGCCCTGCTGTTAACTCTTTTGAAAAATGTTCTCACAATCAGACTACATTTAGTGCAGCTAACAATTCCTGTTGAATAAAGAATACTAATTCAACCAAAACATTCAAGCATCCTTTTTCAAAGTACTTAACATTTCCGCCCAGTAGAATAAGTCAGAATGTAATATGTCATCCCCAAAGAATACCTTGTTTAAAAAACTAGCCTTATCTGTCAGATTATGCACAGCAATATAATACAGAACTATTAGTGCATGTAGATACCTTATGAATGAATTTCAAAAATGCATCAAACACTTGAGAAGGATTTAGGCCCTCTCAGAAGAAATACTTAAGAATATGCAAATACTCTCAACTGAATCAAGTTGAACAGATGCGACTATCACAAACAATAAGGGTGCTCTTTCCCCGGCTGCGAAATGTCAATCAAAGAGTGAGATTAAGGTCCAAGGTTCTGACAATGTGTAAAATGGAAAGTATGATCAGGGAGTTTCAATTATGACACAGATATGAACAACAATAATCTGTTATTGTACCGTACCTTTAGAATAACTAAACATTACAACTCGTTATACCAAACGCAAGATTTACTGGGGAGCCTGTTCAGAAAGCAACGTGAGAGGCATGGCACGGCATGGCTCCAGGTAAACGTAGGGAAGCAGTCTGCATCTTAACAGCAACTTGTTTCATAAAGCTAAATTTCCAATATTCGCATTATGGTGTGCAAATGGTGGTCAAGGTGAAGGAAAGGAAGTTTGCTTAAACCTTTTCTAATCACTTTTTTTAAAGTATCTTTAGAGAAAACTGGCATATATAATATGGTGTGCAAATATTTATGCAACTGGCATGATAAAAACTACTTGCCAATTCTGGTGCATGTGCTTTTCTGCCAAGCAGAAAAGAAGCAACCAGAAATTACAAAGTAATGAAGAGACAAAGGTCCCTTCCAGCCTGGGCTGTTTGATGGTTCTACAATTCTAACTTGAATATACCCTCACCTGCAGTCAGGCCAAAGCAAAACATTCTACCCATAGGCTATTATGACTAGGAAACATTTGTCACACTTCAGACTTGATTCTCTGAATCATTTGGGACGAGCTTATGCTTGCAGACAAAAAACAATTATACCCTAGCTGGTCTTAAAATCTGTATTATGGTATCAGTGTTATTCTTACTGAAAGGATCGTTAGCAATGTAACTCGGATATGCAGAAAGACTCTTCATTTGATCACTATTCCCAAATTATGCAATTAGGTTTTCCTTTAAAAAAAAAGTTTTGTTTTGCTTTTTCCTTTTTAAAGAAGATGTGTATATGTTGTCACGTCCTCATTCCCCTTCATCAATGATAACACCCAAAAAAAGATCAGGTAATATCTACACCCAGTGAGAAACAGGCATAAGAGAACAAATCATGAACATGGGTACTTGCTTGCAGCCTTCTGGATGAACCTCTGATCAGCCACACCATGCCTCTATTCCGATGTGCTCTTCGCAGTTTGACTATGAAAATCCCTTCCCAGCAGCAGTAAACATCCCCAATTTAACAAAGACCTAGATTATTTCCTTGTGTAGCTACCAATGCCTTCTCAGTGCTGGCTCACCCTATGCTGGGAGAGCAACACACAGACCTCCCACGAGGTCCCTGTGAGGTATCATAGCGAACACAAATATGTTTTAGTGACTCTGAGAAACAGAAGGTGTATTTGGGGGCAGAGCTACTTTCTCTTGTTATAAACACAGCATCTCATCTGATAACAGAACGGAGATGCATGTTGTCTTTGCCTTTTTTAGTAAAATCATGTTGATAAAGTGAACAAGCAAAGCCAACTCAATGACGAATCTGAAGTGAAGAGAAAGGACAGAGCATTTAACTTGCAAGCATCCAAAAGTTGGACATGGACAACAAGGCAGGAGAATTTTTGGAACGATGTGGAATTACATTTTCACTTAATATCTATTTATTGTATAAATTATCATCTTGCCATTTGCAGCTTCAGATCATCTGGATCAGAGCGTGAATAAGAGACCTGAATCGGGAAGAGGTGAAGTTCTCCCAGCAAAGATCATCATCAGGAATTCCTTGTGAAATCTGCTGGGGTTAGCTGGTGTTGAGGAGAAGGGAGACAAGAGTGCAGGCAGCTGTGTGCCGGTACAAAGGGGAGAAGCCAGCCATGTGCAAGACGATTCTCTTAACACTAAATAACCTGAGGTGCTGTGAAGAATAAGACATACTTGGCAATCAAGTTCAGTCTTCCTGAGAAAGGAATTCATTTCATAATCTTTTTGTGGGCCAAAGACAGAAATTGACTTTCCAGGTTCCAATTGCCTTAAAAATCCAAAATTGTATATTTATCATATTAAAAAAAAAAGAAAAAACACACAAACAAAAATAGACAGTCTCTGATCTTTCAAGTTTTATTCTCCTTAACATGTGAGTTTAAGTACATCCTCCTACTCTCCCACAAAATTGTGTTAGAAGTGTTGCAATATTTTCTCCTTTTAAGCTGTATAGGCTTGGCCTTACATGGTTTTAGCTATATAAGTAGAGGGGGAGAAACTTCTTTTTTGTCCCTGAAAATGATATTCTCAAGGTGCTTAGGTCCATGACTGATTTCACAATGGATTACGTTTTCTACTCTGACATACAACCAACTTTTAAAAAATTGTTTTTAAATGTCAGAACATGCTAATAACCACTTTTTACAAAGGTTGTAACATTTTCTACAGAAAAAAACATACATGCTTTGTATAATATATTATCCCAGAACCACAGAGAAATTTTTGTGCAGAAGAACAAATCATTTTTAATCAGCAGAGACAAAATAATCCAAGAGAAATACCTATGAGTAGGGTATACAAGAACAGCTTCAGCAGGAAGCTCATTCAGGCTGGAATGAGTTATTTCAAACAGAAGCACACTTTGGTATGATACAAATATATGACATTCATTTAATAGTAAAAGTCTGATCTGGTGATAGTTGTGTTATATGAACACATGGAGTTTTGAGGAAGGTAAAGCAGGAATCCCAAAGCAAATATTTTATTTGCTCAACTTTTCTGATTTTAATTATATAATCAAAGTTTAAAATGCGTAAGGCTCAATTATCCCTCCAGGTATTTTACACACATGTGACTGCCAGAGTTGCCACATCATGTTTTGTGAAAGGGTGCATGGAAAAGTCCATTTTGATATCACAAGAGGGAAACGATCTATGTGATAATAGAGGTGACGAAATACTCCACAACACTTAACTATCAAGATGAAGTTCATTCTGTAAAAAAACACGTATTTTGGAATCTCTTTACTTCTTAAGAAAGGCAATGCATTATGCAAATAAAATCAACTATAGTATTTTGAATACCACAGAAAGATAGAAGATAACCCACAATACCAGTAAAATACAAATACCTCTAGGTCATCTTCCAGCTCAAACATACTACCATGTTTGAGAATGGGCACTGTTTGGCTCATAAGATAATATGTGGAATACTGGTTAACAATCTTTTGTTGTTGTTTCATGTTTGCTACTGTATAGTTCTAGCAAGAGAAGCAGCATACTGGAAATAAAAAAAGAATTATTTTAGAAATCACCAATAAATGATTAAAAAAGAACTAGTTGGTACATTAGCAGGAACTACTGAAGCCTATCTTCTTGCATAACAGAATAATGGCTGTGCTGGGTCGACCAAAGGCTCCAAGAAACCTGTATATTATTTACAAAGTATATTGTTTACAAAGTAATCATTGTAAGTTACTTAAAGAAGAGTAAAAACCACACATAAACATATAGCAATACTTCTCCAGAATACTCTCCTGTCTTGGGGAATTTCTGCTCTTGTATTCTACTCTTTTATGTCTTTCTCTCACAAGCAGCTCCATCCCCCTTGACACACTCCTCCTCCTACTTCCCTTAGTCACCATGTACATCATGTTTTGGGTGAAATAACCTCATCTGTGCACTACACCAAGCTGTATCAGCTGTTCACAACTGGGGAAGCGGCAGGATGTGGTGTGTGCCTGGCTCTGCACTACATCAACCAGCTGGTTGATACTTGTGTATCCTAGTACTTTAGGAAATCTGGTAAACTATTAAAAAACTGGGTGGAAAAAAAAAAAACCACCTCAAAGCTAGGAAAACAAAAATGAATACAGAAAATAAAAAGAATTTGATTTCTGAATTCAAACAAAGAAATATGCAATATTACGTAAATCAATAGAAGTTGCATTCTTTTTTAGTATGTAAGAGTATTAGTAGTAATGAATTTAGGTAGTTCCCAATTTCTAAGCATGCTGTATGTGTTTATACTGACTTTAAAAACATTGTCATCTCAGGCGCCAGGAGAGGTGCAATTTGCTGGTGCTATTACTGATGTGGCTGTTTCTAACCAACTTCTGGCCTTCAACATGTCATCAGGAATGCAACATGCCATCAGGAATGCAACATGCAAGTTGACTGGAACCTACCCCAAAGAGAGACAAAATCCTGCTCGTTTTCAAGTTAATCAGAGGCCACATAGCTGCAAGTAGTGCAGAGCCAGGTTGGGATGAGCTCTCACTGCATGGGAGCACCTTGGACTCAGCTCTGTCGAAGCCAGAAGACCTATAGTACGTACATAGACATACACTGCAAACAGGGATTTAAATAGCTATAGATGGCTTTTCAAGAAGCAGTCCCCAACACTATCCCTCTACAGTATTTTAAGTTACTTCCACAAGCCATCAAACTACCATCATATTACAAATTTTGGGGGAGAGAAGGGAAAATTAACACTGGTCAAACAACAGTCAGTTCAAATTAAACCAATGAAGCTTGATTTACTGTCACAGCTGCGGGACCAGACTCACTTACCACACGAATGGCTGTCTTTTCAATACTGCAACCATGCGTCATTCTTTTCCACAATATTCATGACTCTGAGTGGTGTCAGACATTCTGAAGTTACTATATAGTAAGTGTCACCCTTATATAAAGATCTGCCTAACATAAAGGGTCTACATAGCCTGATATCCTTCTACAAGGAGAGTAATGTGAAGCAATGCTATGAGGCACTAGCCTTTTCTAGGAATCATCCCCATCTTTCCCTACTAAAGCAGACCTTTTACAGTAAATAGGACTAAAATACTCCAACAAAGGAATCAAGACCAGATAATCTGCACCACATGCAAAACAAACAGCCCATTTTTACATGGAAGATGATGATTGCAGGTGACAGTCACGTCACACTATCAAAAAGTGCCCAACTCTCTTCCGAATGAAGCAAGTAAAAAAATTAACACCTCCATATGAAAGGTTTGAACTCAGACTCTTAGTTTAAAGGAGACCCAAATAATGCAATAATGCAAATTTCATGCAGCCTTCTTTCCTTAGAAATATATTTTTAATGATCTTGTGTCCTGTAATTGCCAACTGCCTGGTAAGTCTTCTTCAAGGCTAACATAAGAAGAGCAAATAAATAAAAAACAGCTTTGTGTTTTCTGTTAAACTGGCTTCACTCTTCTGGAGTTATATAGAATCAAGATATTGGCTAGGATTTGCTCACGGGGCACGTTCCTCTGGGTTATTGGGCTGGGGAAAGAGCCCCTCCACAGAAAACAGCAGAATATATTTTACCTCTCCACACCTGAACTCAGCTTGCCTATACAGACCTTCAACCCCTTCTGCACTGCAGTCTTTAATCCCTGAGACTCAACTGCTCTCCTTTTGATACACACATATTGAGAAAACACAGTAAAATATTTCCATTCAGCAGAGACTAGGTAAAAAATACTGTACTTCTCAATTATTTAGATACTAAATGGTCCTTCTCACTTGACAATAGAAATATATTAAGTACTGTGCAAGGACTTATAAACATCATCCAAAAAGGACCTAACTGGGGAAGATAACAAGTTTCCTTATTGGCTATTGTTATTTTGTCGAAAGAATCAATGAGTTTTGACTATCTTTCTCCCAGAAAAGGAATAGGTACAGCATAATATTTTTAGAGGCTGCCTCTTCACGTTTTGTAAAAGCGAATGCCAAAAAGCCCACAAAGATATGCAGATTTTAAAGAGAAGCATTCTGCTGCACACTTGGATATAAAATAATTAGACAAAGCAATTTTTCTAGCTGTAAAAACCCATTGAGAGGAACAAGTTTTGAGGATTTCACTTTCTTTTTCCTTCAGGATTAAATGGAGAACCTTTTGAAGGAAAGTTGTCTTCTGGCAGAAGCCCCACCGCCCCTACAGCCACCACACACCACAGGAGAAGAAATCAGAAAGTTCCCCCTCTCCCAACGCTGGATGCCAGCCCCGCCAGCTGAGTTGCAAGCGCCATCTTGCTTAGATGAAAAGATCACTGCTTCACCGGCAGAGCAAAATGGATCACTACAGAATTTAATTTGTGAGAGTATACAGCAATTAAATGCTAAAGTAGACAAGCTACAGGGAGCTCTCTCAACTGGAGAGAGTAAATTAGAAACTATGTCAGTTAAAATAATTTAGACAGTCGGATGGCAGATTTGGAGGACTGAATGCAGGCAGCACAATCTGCGCTGAAAACTTGTTTAAAAGCAAATAATGGTTCAAGGTATCCAGAACATTATTAAGAATTATGATGCATTTGAATGGAGAATTTAATGTTTAAAAAATTCTGCACATACCAGAAAAGTCTGAGCCCCAGACTGGGAAAGAAATTAAAAATAGGTAAGAGTTGAAACAGCTACACTTGATTTTATTTTATATATTTATTTGTGATGCTCACAAAGTGACCATTGTCCTTGCCAGATTAGGTCAAATTATTTACCATATTGGTAATATCTTAGGTTTAGGCTAAAAGGCCACTTCAAAAACAGCAACATGATGTTTTTTATAGCACATACAGATTAATGAAGTATTATATTGAAAGCATAACACACTGTTTCTTACTTAACACGAATGGAGACAATATTTTCAGTAAGCAAAAAGAAAATAAAATATTCTACTACAGCTACTGTCTTCTTATGGTCTGCTTTTAGGACAGCCCCATGAGATTTCACTAGCACCCTGAGAGGCTGAGGTATGTAGTGAATGATTCTTTCTGACCAAAAATCATACCTGTGGGTGTGTTCAGGTAACCTGCTGTGGGTAACAACAGACCATTCATCTTCACAGACTAATCCTTTGCATTCACAGTCTCTGGAAATCTCCAGAGATTAGCATCAGATAGGAAATTCAGAAAGTGAAATGATACCTCATAAACTGAGGTAATTAATCTACACTATGCAAACTAACACCATGAAAATTTGGAGGTCCTGTTTTGCTAACAAAAATACCATTAAGCTTCTTAGACAACTACTGGACAGATGGCAAAAAATATGCATGACCAAAATTTTAGTCAAGCAGTTTACTAGTGGACCACATGTATGAGACAGCTATCCACTTCTAAAGTGGGCTTGATGTTTACTAAGAAAAAAGTTTACAGGTGAGCTGGACAATTTTAATAAGTAACAGAGAACTACTGCACCTTGCAAAGGATGTGGGTAACTGCTTTATGTGTTCATTCAAAAAGTCTTCATTGCTTTCTCTTGTTTAGTAAAACAGGAACACTCTCCCAGAGAAGGATGCAATGAAATTGATAACTGATGTTGAGAAACATCTGCTGTAGTAGTTGCAGCCTTTTTCCTCCTTACTCTTTCAGACTGCATCCTCTAGAGATGCTGTGCAAGTTTCTTTTTTTCCATTAATGACAGGTTTAAATTTGCTGTTAGATGCCTTCAATCACCTGCTAAACGCTGTCCTTATGCTCTATGCAAACATTACTGTAGCTTTATAAAGTACATGAATTTTTGCTTGTGTTTCCAGAGAGACAGCTTGTGTTGCACTGCTCAGGAGCCCTGGAATACTTGACTATCCTGTATCACTTAGCAGAGACAAAAATCACATCCTTTCCTGCAGTACTGCAACGTGCTGAACTCACTAGCACCCTAACATTGTCTGGTGTTCTGCTTCCCTTTCACAGCTGGTTGCTCTCTCCTGTTGCGATCAGTGTATGGTAGGGACTGTCTGTTCTTTTCCTGACCCCAAATGCTACAGCAGCCAGTTACATGACCATCTCCCCTGGGTCTGCTAAGATACATGGTGTAGCTGTGTGCAAGTCTGTGTGTGTTACTACATAAATCAGTAGCAAGAAAAATCCATTGAGATGAAATCATTTTTAGACAGCAAAGGCTGTAAGTGTAAGTCCTACTGTAACTCCCACACAGAATTTTAATTTTGCCATGGACACAGGACACAAGCTCACGGAGGCTCAGCCAAAGTTGGTGGAGAAACTTATTACGAACTGGCTGTTTAAATCAACAAACCTTTGCTCTCAAAGGAGCAAATCTAAAGAATTCTGGACTTGAGCTACTGCTGATACATGGCAGGTGAGGATGGCTGTTGGGAAAGGTGCTGCATGCAGGGCTGGCAGTTTGGCAGAAAATAATAGTCCTTCGTTTTCTGCGAGCTGTGTGCTGCTGAGCTGGATGCTTCACAGTGTGCCGTCCACCTCTGAGAGTAACTCCTGCACTCCACTTCGGCTGGGCACTTCCAAACAGTATTCCCCCTGGTTTGGGTTTATTTTTCTCTCTGCTTTTGAAGAGTTCATTGTATAACTGTATAGCATTTTTGTAGAGTTAGCTTCAAAACAAAGTAGAAATACAGATAATTTCTAATGCTAGAAGGGGAGAAACAGCAGATGATAAAGTTTGTTCCTAAATTTTTAGCTGAAACTGGAGTAAGAAACACCTATTATATGAGACCTGCTCCTTCCAGGGGAGGACAATGGAGTTGAGTTGATACCCACAACTTTCTTTATTGCTCAGTAACTTGCAACTCCACATTTTTCCGTGTATTGACTCAAGGGACTTACAGGTCGTTTTCTGGATTTTGCTTTTTTTTGTTGTTTTTTTTTAAATAATAGGCAATACCTGTTGTAAAAACTACATTTAAGCTCACCTACCAGTGGCTGGCACTTCAGCTCTAATCTGCCTGGCAGGAAGTCTCCATTTTTATGATTCACTCTATTGCTCACCTGCTCTATGCAGAAGTATGCCATGAATGGCGCTACTGAACCTTCAAATATTTATACAAGAGAGATGTCCAGTTAGTGACCCCTGACAGAAGACAGTCTTTAGCAGAAAAATAAATGTTTTTTTAAAAGCAGGTAAACTAGTGAACTATTTACTGTTGGTTTCAGATGTGAAAAGCCCTTGTGTTGCTTGCAGCTCCTTTTCATTTTCCATTCTAGGCTCTAAATTTGCTTACTCCCTCTTGGTGTCACTTCAAGACAAACACCCAGAATCTTCGATGTTAAAAAGGTGGGTTTGAAATAATACCTCAAGTTCAGCAGTGAATATTTAAAGTGACTTCAATATAATATTAAGAACAGTCATTGAAAGGTCTATGGCTCTGTACATCAGGTCGTGCCTACCTGCAAGCCTTCTCCTGAGGAAACAAATGCCATGCAGGAAGACACACATGATACAGACCCAGAATTAACTCCAGATTATTTAAACAGACTCATGAATGCAAACACATTATTCAGCTCCTTTGTAATCTCCAACAAGGAAGCAAGTTTGATGTAACACTCATTAAAGAGGAAACAAGGTCAAAAGATGAACTGCTCCGGCGACCTTACATACTTTCATTCACCCTTCCATAAAATATTATATTTTAAGATGGCATATAACATTGTCTAGACTTAATTATCTAGCATAGATAAAACCTGTTTAAATGGGTTTTGTAAAATACCAGTGTGACATCAACCAGTTGCTATTGTCTGAGGATAACTTCCATAGAGTGAATGCACAATAATAAATGACGTAAAATTTGCAAGGCTTATGACACAGAAATGGCATCAAGAGAAGATTTTTTAACTCTTAAGTTTTATTGTTTCTGTACTGAAAGTTGGACCTGAACTTGAAAAGCGCAGAATGAATGGATGTATGGTCTGTAATGCCTGATGGCTGTGTGCTGAGCAGTGATGCTCACACAGTGACAGTTCTCCTTGTCAGAACCCTTGGGTCAAATTATTTATCATATTGGTAATATCTTAAGTTTAGGTTAACAGGCCACTTCAAAAATCCCAGCATAATGTTATTCGAAGTGAACATCTCAGTTATTATTTGAGCACCAACGTATCTCCATTATTAAATTCATGATTGTGCTTTTTTTTGTTCTCTTCCCTCTTGCTCACAACTTCACTTTAAGCATGTGCCAAAACCACCAAAACACATAATCCCAACAGGATATAACCCAGTTGGAAAAGTCCCCCAAACTACAGAGAAATTATTGGACCTGCTGGTGTTCCTGCCTCCCTCTTTCCTTCCCTCTCACTATTTCCCAGCTACCACCCTGGACAACACACTGCAAGACCACCATAAGTCTCACAGCTCCGCGGCCCTGTTACCAGTCACAACATTCACTCTGGAAGAGTTGGCTCTTCAAGAAAGTGTCTTCATACAAACATACAGTTCTCTTGCCTGTGCCACTTTATTACCATTTCTTTTATCCAAACCTGCAGCTCACTATCAGGGACAAAAACCTCTGTGAGACAACTTTAATATGCAAATCTACTCAACGCTGTTATCTAAGAGCAGTGATGGTTCCTGCGTGCTGCACTCCCCTCTACAAAGAAAAGGAAGAAAAAAAAACAACAAAAAAACCCAAAAAACTGAATCAATGGATCTAGCCAATGCTGTACCGCTGACGTGCGATTTGAATCTGACATATGTGAGAAGCAGCAGGGGGCAAAGGGTAGGTATATAACTAGGGTAAAAGGGAGGTAGCTGAAAATTAAGATCTGTGTGAAGCTAGAATAGGGGCATGCTCGTGCATGTAAGACGTCTCAGCTGTCACACCCTATGCACACAGAAAAGTGAGAACAGTGTATGGTGAAGGTGTAGTTACTTATTTTATTTATAAACAACATAATCTGCATTTTAGCAGCAAGGAGAAACAGAAAGCATTCCAAAATGCAGCTCTGCAATAAATAAAAGCCCTCAACTTTTTTAAAAGCCCTTCCATCCCTCCAAATTGGTTTCAATCAGGGAAACAGCTATATGGATTTCTCCTAACTTTGCACTTAAAGTAAAATTCACCTCAAGGCTGACAAGCATAAAAAATTTCAGTCCAATGGGTGATTTTTTTTTTTTTTTAAAGCTGCAATAGCCTGAAAACAGGGGCTTGTAATGAAGCTGCCCCGTCAACCATAACCATACTGTCACTAGAGCAACACAATCATATTGCCTGTGCAAAGAAGCAATACATTTAACATTTTCTTCACTGTGTATTATCTATTAGCTGAGTTTGTCATGGAGATATGTGGCAGTTCCCTGCAATACTTATGAATTATATGGCAAGGCATACAAGAATCCATCCATGTCTGCATCAGCACAGGTTTGTCATCTTATATTTTGGCAAACAACTTAAAAAAAATCCTCCTTGCTCTTATCTTGGGTTTCTGTTAAATGCTGTTACTACCAAGAAATAGAAGTCATCCCAGGCAAACATCTCAGATCTCTCCATTGCTATTCACTATTACTAACGCACATTACATGTCTAATTCTCCCTTGCTGCTTCTATGAAAAAGCTCTTGTCAAAAACAGATTTCATTTTTTCTGTGTATGCACAAATTAGTTATGGATGATTAACAAAGCATTCATTCTTTTATTTGCTTTGGCTGAGACTTGATCTGTGTTACATTCATGTGAGGGAAGCACTTCATTTTATGTTGATTAAATATGAAACACTGTACTGTTGATAAAGAGAGTTGTGTTCAGGGCTGCACATTATACTGACAAAAGATGCGTGTTCTTAGGCTAACATTTTCTTAAACAAGTTTTTCCAGATTTTTAATGGCAAAAAAAACTTGATACACCATGTTTTTTCTCTTACCAAGTACTGGGCAGTAAGAGCTTTTTGTCCCAAATCGTTCTGCTGCAGTCATAACAAACAGCAGTAATTATTGCACATTTAACATAATCAAAAGGCATTTTCCAATTCTGCCCCACAATTTGATTTCTTTAAACATAACTTGCATTATAAAGCTAATCCAAAAAAAAGACTGCAAAACTAAGTAGGACAGGCTGCAAATCATAATTACAGGAAAAATATAATGAAAATGAAGATGTGCTGGCGAAGTTTTATGGAAACTTATAGCCAGTTGTAACTGAGAGTTTGGCCCTGATCTGGTGTTACTGACTCCAGCTATCACCAGATAATACATGCGTAAATGCTCACCTATAAGGCCCATAAATCCTCCATGTCCATTAAACACAGTGATATAGCGACACCAAAAAGGATGCACTTCAGTTCAGGAAGGTATTTAAGCGCATGCCTGACTTCAAGCATATGATCTACTTGTAATTAAATCAAGTTAAAGAAAGCCATGCGATTAAGCACCTTGTTAAATCTGGGAACAAATTATTAGCCCTTATAAAACAGGAGATTCTATCTCGGGGTTTACGGCACATGAAAACAAACACGTGCACACGCGCGCGCACACACAGAGAGTATTATGCATACTTTTGCAAGAGGGGATTTATTTTTAGCGTAACTGTGCAGCAGTAAGTGCGGCTCTTACTCAGGTTAGGAGGAGGTCTGGCCACAATGACTTCTAAGCCACAAATCTCATCCAGGCAATGTGGTAACATTCTTTTCTACACTTCCAACAAAAATCAATGCTATTGCACCTTAATGAAACCTCTGCTAACATTTGTGTCACAAAAATAAGGCTATTAGGTGTCTTGTCTTAAACACCACCAAAAACAAAGCATGAGCTTAGGTTTTCATCTTACTACCTAGAAGAGAGCCCTACCATAATGTGAGGCAGGAAATAGCCCAAACCAAGGGAAATCCGATGCAAGCTGGGTTTGGAAAGGATGGCTAGAGGTCCACACGCAAGAAGGTCATTACTTGGGGCACCCCTGAAATACCACAGTGCTGGTGAGAGGAGAAGATGGAAAGCTCGTTTTGATCCAAGCAGGCTACCACACGGTCTCCAAGCAGCAGGTCTCTGCTCCTCATGAAGAGACATCGTTGTTAGCTGGCAGCTGTTTGAAGCACCCAAGACCCATCTGGAGGAAGGTCCCTCCAGTGCTGATATACTGCAGGTAGGGCAAGAAAGGGCCCACGAAGGCAGCCAGGCCCATGTGGAGGAGCTGTGCTGCAGTGCAACTTGGGAGCTCCCGCAGGGCACAAGAAGCACAAGGGCTCCCAGAAACACTCATTCCTCCTCATCTCACTCACCCAGAGCAAAGGCAGAAGATAACAACTCCTACCTGATGCTGCAGCTGATCAGATGGTGTTTGACTCCTAACTCATCTCCTACCTACATCCCACTTTTCTAGCCACATGCTCCTGCCTCACACCAGCCTTGGCACTTTGCTGGTTCTTCTTTCACAACCCTGTTCCTCTCACTAAACCAGCAGAAAATTCATCCAGAAAAAAATCCACAACATTTCTGGCTGGGTCAGGGAGATGAATAAGCTCTCCAAAGGCCAGGTGACTACCAGCATCGGTGCATTGAAGGGGCAGTAGCATGAAGTGGGGAGCAGAGAGAAAAGAGCAAGAAACCACCCATTCTGACAGCAACAAACTGAGAATGGTTCAGTCACCCCCTGTGGTTGCACTTTCAGGCTCCCCAGGACTTTATGGAGATTTACTCTTCCTGTCCAGCCTGTGTGTATTAAGCTCCCCATCCTTGCAGATAGGGGACGGTTGAAGAGAGACAAAGATTTTTTTTTTTTTTCCCCTTAAGGTTCCCCCAAAAGATTTTTTGCTTTGCTTCAGGTCACATAAGAGCACACAAAAGGACAAAGCAATAAATGCTCACATGCACTTTCTACTGTCTGGAATGAGGCCAGAGACATCCAAGTAGTGCACTCTGTTCTCTCCCACTCCCTCCCAGAAATTATGGACTTTCTCCTCTGCAGCCAATTTCCTCCTCCATCTCTGTCTGGGCCCAAGCTTCAACTACTACAAAATAATGTCCCCCTGCTTCTCTCCCAGGGCCATTCTCTGTGCACCTACATCAGGCTCTCCAAGCCCTCCCAAATCTTTAAGGCTTTATGTTTAGAGATTCAGGACGAAAACCTGTTCTCTCTGCTCCGATTCTAGGAAAATTCCGCTCTGTCCCCATTTTGCATATGAACTCAGCTGCACTCATTTTTTAAAGGTTCAGACACTCCACGGTCTTAAGGGGCTGCCACTCCTGAGGTTATTAGTATGTTACTAGCCCTACTCAAATATACCTAACACAATCATATAGCTGACTCCAAAAATACAGAAATAGTTCATGGCACAGAGTCTCCCTAATGTAAGCCTGAAACTTGAAATTGGGCACTGGCAAGTCAAATAGCAAGTACGTCACATATTATACACTCTCCCATTTATTTATAATATCTACATATCTTATTAGACTTGCACAAGCTATAATTCACAAAATTAACTGTTGCAAAGTAAATATCAGTTTCAAATAATCAGTTTCTATACATTCTTTTAAAATATGTTATTCTCCACATTCCAGCTACATCAGGAACACTCCTGGAGTGTTACAGGCACAAATACTGTCAACATTTCTAAAGCTCCCCTAGAAACAAGTCAACATGTGTACAAAAAGCAAAGACAAAGCAAAGACATTGCTAATGGTTTGTTTATTAACATATCATGTTGCCATCTAAAGCAAATACAAGAATAAATTAATAAATACAGAGTCTCTCTAATGAAAATATTTTCTTCTCTGCTTCTGGGCTGTGAAGTTAACCTAACTCATGAAATTGAAAAAAATCTCAATGTTAATTAACCTAGTATTTGATCCATCTATCCTTAAAAGTATTCCACAATAAAAGGAAAAAGAAAAAAAAAACCAACCACCCAAAACATAAGCAGATTTAAATCTCGGAATTATTATAACATAAAACCACTTCCAAGACATCTGCATTAATCAATTATCAGAAAGTAGTGCTTCAGTTCCAGGTAGTTAGCAGTAGTACTCATATAATAGTACAAGGAGCCTGATGTTTTGGCAAAACTAGAGCAGGAAAAAAATGAAACTAAAAGGCATATCGTACATGTGACCTACAGGACTTGGATTATTACCTCTAAGCTTATTAAGAGTAAAAGCTGTCAGTCAGACCACCCCCCAACCAGGGAGGAAAACTAAGATTACTCAGCAGTAAAAGGCATAAAAAGGAGACGTGTATTCTCAGAACGGACGAAGGCAGAGAGAGTGAACCACAGACCTGCTTCAGCTATCTAGAGCGGTAATTGGCTCACAAGAGCAACTACCACGTTAAGGCATTATCATTATCTAGCTCACATAACTGGAAATTCACGCTCTGTTCTTTAAATTGGCTTAACCAGCAGCATCTGCAGCACTTTAATTAATTACAGCAATTGGCATACCTTAAAAGTAGATGCACAGATCTGAAATGATAATGCCCTGTGAGTAATAATTGCAAGCCAGCATTAATCCAGATCTATCCCAAACAAAACCAAGGGTACACTGTTGTGCTTCAGCTGCACAGAAAACAAGCTTCAATGTAGTAATTATTATTGTCTGTCCAGGTTCACCAGCAAATACTACAATTCTGCGTGACACTTTACATTCAATTAGCTCAGGAATGCAGAAGCTTACAACGTGAGCAACAAAAGTCTGTTCCAGGTTTGATGTTGTCAAGTCAAAATTTGGTTGGGCACTTAAATTTGGGTTTCCTTCAAAAGATAAACTCAAAGTTAAAATCATGACAGAGACTAATTACCACTCTTTATTTTTAGTACACTCCTTATAAAGAAATATAGAAGCCAGATATCACAGTAAGCTCAGAATAGTTTTCTTGACAGCCATTAGCTTGGCTTCACTGAAAGAATCCACAGGCACTGTACACAAATTGTATTTTTTTTCCTGATATTTGCAGCTCTAAAATACAGTAGAATTACTTTTAAAAATATCAGAGACAAGAAGCTAAAAAAGCCTTTTGTTTTTTTAAGTACAGCAATTCAAAATCTTTACTTAGAAGAAAATAATTTTTAAAAGCTTGACAGTGAAATCCATGTACACATCCTGGGCACTTTTAAAAGCTTAACAGACTTCTTCATACCATTTCCAGCCAGAACACAAAACAGCGCTATCAAGATTTGTTGTGACTTGCTTCCATACAATTTCTGGTTAAAAGACGGATTTTATGCTTGTTTAATTACCACCATGCTGCAAACAGGACACAAGAATCTTAATCAAGTGTCTCATATGTAATGGAAGTTTAAACAAACAAACAAATAGCTCAGTGTTACTAAGTTAATCAAATCTGATCCTCAAATTCATACATAATTCAGGGTCAAAATACCCAGTATAAAGGTTATTGCCAAACCAAATTGGAATTCCTCATTTATCAAACACAAGTTTTATCTTTCACAGTAGTGTGAAAGCATGAAACATAACTTTCTTGATTCTAGTAAACATGTAGTAGCTTTGAACATATTTTTACCCCCCCTCAAAAAAACCCGACAGCCATAGACTCAACTAAGCGATGACTGGTTTTAAGTTGCAAAAACTTTAACCATTCAATACAAATAGATGCTACAGCACAAGATACGCCTTTGTGTAACTTTGTCCAACACCAATTTTCTGAAAGCACGCCTGTTTTCAGTGTAACATACAGAACTAACAAGGAGACAGAACATCAGCAAGGAAGTGAGTGCAAGCCCGAACAGCTAAAATACCAAGGCTGATGCAGCAGCAAAACCCAGAAATAGCAATCTGATGTAGCAACTCGCACCAGAGAGACAGGCAAAAGGTGGTCAGAGGAGAAAAATACCTTTTCTAAAGCAGCAAAACGCCGGTGACAGTGCTTATACACTCTGTGCATAGTGTGTTTGGGCTGGGCAGACAGTGGTGAAGTGTCACTGGTATGTGTGATTTTAAGACATGAATATCTGTGCTCAGATATACTCTGATAACATGTTTTCTAGGGTGCACAGAAAACAATGGCATGCACAAATAACCAGCTGCACACTCAATGGAATCACGTTAATCTCCTGAGTGTCCACTTATAAATATTAATCTAGGAAACACACGAGCTACTAAGGTGCCAGCCTCCAAGCAAAAAAGGCCACAGTGCAGGAAAAATATAAAATAAAATAATAATTCTTATCTACACTGATACTTATTCCACACAAACGCTCATTTCTGATGAAGAGGGATCACAAGCACAATACAAGTTATTCGTTGACCAAATACCATCACGAAATGCTACAATATAAAGGTTGGAAGGATTAACACAAAAGGTCCCACTCCAAGACAAATGTCTCCTTCATAGTTCAGTTCACAGCCATCATGACTGCTCAGTCAGGCCTACAATTCCAAAACGCTGGGTATATACCTGCTAACTAAACACGCCAAAGACTTTCAAAATCTCTCGTTGATACTGTCATATTTTTAGAGGAGACTTCGATTACTGCCACGCTGAAAGAGACTTCTTAAACATAGGAAGATCACCAAGTAGTTTTCACTTCAAATCTCAGCACCTGAAACAACTTCTACAGAGGAATTATGAATTTGCCAGGCTGGACGAGTTTACACTCTACCTCCTCCTCCCTTCTTGTCTTTAAGTCTCTCACCTTTCCCAAGCAAAAAATGCAAGACTTGCAACAAACCCCCCTATTTTTAAGTATTTTGTGTTTGCAAATGTCTCACACAATTTAATCATACATTTATATATAGGCCACTTCTAAAAATAAATGCAGAGAAATTAATTTATTAGCATGCACTAAAACATGCTGAGTTTTGCTGTAACAATAAAATTACATGGTGATTTTCAAACAAGCCATAAGTACTGGGGGGGGGGAAAGTGCAATTCGTATTTCTA